>JAABOM020060357.1:0-97627 GCA_011800125.2 Solanum clarkiae
TTGGATATAAGAACAAAACTAAAAATTAATACTATATTTACTATGTGAGGACAACACTCAAATTTAGGGACAACTTGGGAATTGTGTTCCTCATGGTTCATTGACTAAATTACCGTAGACAACATAACTATAAATGGGAGTTCGCATGGAAGATGGCAAGTTAGGTTCTTCCAGCCCTCTTGTGAAGGTGAAGGTCGAATTTCACCATGGCACTTGGTCAGCAATCATGGTGTGCCAACTAACCATTACCAATTGTCCTAGTCAACCTCCCCTTGGTCAGGTTTGATTGATTACACGAGAACACAATAATCAAATCCTGTCATCTACTACCCTTTTCCTATTTGTCACTACCTTGGACGGGATCATGAAAGTAGGTGGGGTTTGGTGTTAGATACCACCAAACATCAATCAAAATAAAAGGAAATAAAAAATACATGGAAAACCCCAATCATAGAAATGAAATATCTCTAGGTTATTTCAAATAAACTACCCATTGTTCCCACAACCTCAAGTTGTGGGTTCTTAGCTACTCATGGCTAAGGTAAAATCAACAACAAGACAAATATATGACGTAGTTAAGCAAATGAAGAACAAGAATACCACAAGTTGCAAACCATGAGCTTTGATAAATAGAGAATGAGTACAATGATGATTTGCAATCCCCAAAAAGTGGTCTTCAAAGTGAAAATGAGAATCTACACTAAAACCCTAAATATTCTAGAGAAAATATTCAAAGTTTATTTTTGCAAAGATTCCAGTCTAGGATCTCTCTCAAACAAACCCCTAACATAAAGTATTTATAGCATTTTACAATTTAACCCCCAAAAAATTAAGCAAAAAAGACAGCTAGCTACGAGTGCGTCACATATGTATGAATCGTAAAGTGACCTATGAGTCGTAATTGGGGTCTCGTATCAGGTACTTTCCATTCTGGACTTGGCTGCTATGTCCCACTGGTACGAGTCATTCCTTGGGCTATACTTGTATGTTCCTCTCGAAGTATAGTCCTTTAATGTTTTGGTCCAAAATTTTGGTTCTCTGTTTCTTGCTATGAACCTACCTACACGATTCATAGCGAGACTTATGACTTGTAGAGTGGCCTCATATGGCTGACATCCTCTTCACATAGTTCTAATTTTTGCTTTCTGTTTCTTACTACAAGACCACTTTATGACTCTTGGCTTGAGCTATGACTCATCGAAAGGCTCGTATGTCCTGAACTTCAGCAAAATCTGCAATTTTCTCCAAAAATCATGTCAACTACCTTTTCTACAATAACAATGCAAAAATAGATTAAAACCATAAAAATTCTCTTTAAGAACTCACAAAATCCCTTGTTTTAGGCATCAAATGTGTTGTATTTTGTCAGAACATCATTTATCTATGTGTATTTCTTATTATTAATTGATTATAAACTATGTTGGAGTTTCATAAATATGTGACTGTTTAAGCATAGTTTTAGCTATGAATCTATGTTCTGTGATGAGCTTTTTTGAGGGGTTTCAATGTATCTTGTGTGAGGGTCTACCAAGTGTTTGTAATTTGATTTACATTAAGTTTTCTCACATGATTTCACTTGTCAATTGCATGAATCTAAAGTAGCATTATACACCGGCCAAGTGTTTGATATAATGTCCGATTTGGGGTTCTCGAGTTGTTGATTATCTAGTGCATGACCTATGAGTCAAGTGACTATATGATGATGAATGGAATGTTTATATGTGTTGATTTTATGAAAGGTATCTATAATTTTATAAGTTAAGCACACCTTGTTGAGGGGGTGCTATTCCTCAACCACTGTGATGGAGGGTGCTACGTCCATCTACCAGTTAGTGGGTATATACCATAACCACTATGTTGGGGTGGTGTTATGCCCATCTACCATGTTGAGAGGTATATACCTTGACCACTATGATGGAGGGTACTATGTCCATCGACCAGTTAAGGGGTGCATACCTTAACCACTATGATGGGGGTGCAATGCCCATCTACCAATTGAGGGGTACATACCTCAATCGCCTTCCGGGGGCGTAGGACTTGGATCCCAAGTACTAGTTATTTTTTCTATGATGGTTGTCTCTTCCTACACATGTAATATTTTCTATACAAGCATGTTTTACTTCATGCATTGATCATGCATGCAATGTTGTTATTACACTATCTCTTGCTTATGTATATGCATTTTTATTATGTTGCCTATCTCTTACTACATTGCAACCTTCATGCTTAGTACATTTAAACATACTTATGCATACTCTATGCCTACATAATGTTACCATGTATGAACTATGGCTCCACTTGTTCATCTTCCTCTTCCACGTGTCTAGTACTAACTCTTGAAGCATGTTTTGTAATTCCTCAACTCCGAGGATAATAACTACTGATCTTATGTTATGTAAAGACTCTTTTCTTTCTTTAAATGCTTATGACTATGTGGGTGATCCTAGAGAGTCATCTTCGCCTCCGCCCAATCTACGCTAGAGGTGTGGTTGGACAAGTTAGGTAATTATGCTTTGACCTTTGACTCTTTTGATGACTTATGATTTGAAAGACTTCCCTTGGTCGCTTTATCTTTGTTCATACTCTTTTTTTTTTACTTTGCTTCTGCGACCAAGGATATGTAAATGATATGCTAAGAGGCTTATTTGGGGTCCCTTTGGGTTACCATTAATCATGTCATGTCTAGGCCCTGGGCTTGGGTCATGATACTTGTACACTTTTATGAAGGGTGCTATTCCGATATACCATGTTGAGTGGTATATACCTTGACCATTATAATGGGGGGTGACATGCCCATCTACCAATTGAGGTGTAGATACCTTAATCACCTTCCAAGGGGATGACATGCCTTGGATTCGAAGTAATAGTTTGCTTGTTCTATGATGATGGTCTCTTGCTACACATGTAATCTATATTCTCAAGTATATGTCCCACAAGCATGTTTTTGCTCAAGCATTGATCATACATGCCGTATTATTATTATTCTTACCATTGCCTATGTATATGCATTTTGAGTAAGTTTCCTATGTATTTTTGCATTGCATCCTACTTACTTAGTACATCCAAACATACTAATACATACTCTATGCCTACATGATGTTACCATGTTAGAAGTGGAGAACCTCACGTTCGTCCTCTACGTGGCTAGTTTCGGCATCTTGAAGATAAGCTTTTGGTAAGTACTAAAATTTGGGGATACTAGCTATGCTACTCATGCTTATGTTAAATCTCTATGTTGATTTTTGATACTAGGAGGGTGAGCCCAAAAAGTGTGTTCGTCCCCGCCCACTCTACGTTTAGTGTTGTTGTTTGAACAAATGTTATACTTATGCATTGAGCTTTGACTGTTCTATGTTTTATGCTACGAAAGACTTTCTTAGTCCCTTTACACTTATTAGTATTCTCTTTTTGTTGTTTACTTACTTCTACAACCAAGGATGTGTAAATGGTGTGTTAAGAGGCTTGTTTGTGGTTCCTTTGGGTTTCTCATTCATCGTGTCACGTCTAGGACCTAGGCTTGGATCGTGACGAACTTGGTATCGGAGCATATGGTTGCTAATGGTTCTTAGAATCTAACACACAGCGCCGATTAGAGTCTTGTTCATGGTTGTGAAGTGCACCACAACTATGAGTAAGAGGCTATGAGGAATTTTAGGAAATGTTTCCCTTCTTCATGATCTATGTTGGGCTTTAGGAATAAGGTTAGGCTTTTTCCTCTAATGAATGTTCCTTGCTATTCTACATCATCCTAATCCAAGAGGAAGAAGAGCCCATACTCCTAATGAACAACTGGTTATTCCTGCTCCTCAAGCTCTGCAAGATTGGGGAGTGGCTCATAAAGAGTTCTGAGGTGCTATTACCATGTAGGACCATTCCATGGCCAATCAAATAAACCATGAGCCCCTAGCTCCTTATGCTCCTACTTTGGTCTCAAGGGGTGAGAAATTTTACTAGAATGAACCCATAAATGTTCCATAGGTCTAAGGTGGATGATGACCCTCAAGAATTAATTGATAAGGTGTACAAACTATTGTCTATTGTAGGGGTTAACTCGGAGGAGAAAGTATAGTTGGCGACCTACCATCTCAAGGGGGTGGCTCAAATTTGGTTCATCCAATGGAATGTGGAGAAGAAGAATAACAATGTCATTCTTTGGGAAGAGTTCAAGGTGATATTTGTCACCCGGTTCTTACCTCTTGAGATAAGGAAGGCCAAAATGATGGAATTTATGAACCTAAAGAAAGAATCTATGAGTGTGAGGGGGTATGCCCTCAAGTTCAATCAACTCTCCAAGTATGCTCCACAACTGGTAGCCGAGCCGAGGTCTAGGATGAAAAAATTTGTGATGGGTGTATCCGACATGGTCAATGAGGAGTGTCGTTGCACCATGTTGACAGGTGATATGGATTTGTCCCGCCTTATGACTTATGCCAAACAATTAGAGGGGAAAAGATGAGAACAAGAAGAAGTGGTGAGGCCAAGAGAGCCTATTTTGAAGGTAGATTCCAATGTCCCAAGGGTGGCCGGTTTCATAAAGGCCAAGGTTCTTCTAATGTTCCTACTAGAAGGTTTGCTAATTACAACCCAAGGGTACAAGTTGGTGGTGGTGTGGTGCCTAACCCTATGGGCCAAAGGTGTGATAGAGGCCACATTGGCACATGTTTGAAGGATTCCAATGTTTTCTATGGTTATGGTGAAGTGGGTTATAGGGCGATTGATTGTCCATGAGCATAAGACAAGGGTAGAGATGGTCGTCCACAAGGCCATGGTGAAATGCGGGTCCAAAGGGAATAAGAGACCAACAAGGGGGTGCCCTACGGGAAAATAGGTTCTATGCTCTCCAAGGGAGACAAGGGGTAGATGAGGTGCCCAATATTATCACGGGTATGTTAAAGGTTTTTGACTTTGATGTGTATGCATTGATAGACCCAGGTGCCACTCTGTATTTTATTACTCCTTTTTGTTGCCAAAAAAGCTTCATGTTAACCGCGAATTATTGTGTGAGCCTTATGAAGTGTCTACCCCCATTGCTGAGTCTATTGCTGGTAAAAGAGTCTATAGAAATTGTCCCATATTCATATTGCATAAAATCTTTCCTTGTGATTTTGTTGAGTTGGATATGGTGGATTTTGATGTCATTCTTGGAATGGATTAGTTGCATGTATATTATGCTTCCATTTATTGTAAAACCCATAGGGTCTAACTCAAATTCCCTAATGATCCCATCCTTGAGCGGGAGAGTCATGATGTGGTGGTCAAGGGTAGATTCATTTCTTGCATTAAAGCCCAAAAGTTAATTTCTAAGGGGTATCTATAACATTTTGTGACGATTAGGGATGTTGAGTCCAAAATCCTTCTTATAGAGTCAGTCCTGGTGGTTAATGAGTTCCTTGATGTCTTTCCTAATAAGTTTTCTGGTGTTCCTCTCGAAAGTGAAATACATTTTGGCATATACCTCCTATTCAATACTCAACCCATTTTTATTCCCCCTTACCACATGGCCCCGACGTTATTGAAGGAGTTGAAAGAGAAATTGCGAGATTTGTTGGAAAAAGGTTTATTAGACATAGCCAATCGTCTTGGGGTGAACCAATGTCATTTGTGAAGAAGAAGGATGGTTTTCTTAGTATGTGTATTGATTACCGATGACTTAATAGAGTCACCATCAAGAATAAGTACCCTCTACCAAAGATTGATGACATTTTTGACCAACTTTAAAGAGCTAGTCACTTCTCTAAGATTGATATACAGTTCGGGTATAACTAAGTGAAACCGAGGGTGTGTGACATTCCCAAGATGGCCTTTCGGACTAGGTATGGGAACTTTGAGTTTGTGGTTATGTACTTTGGGTTGATTACTGCACTAGCCACACTCATGTATCTTATGAATAGGGTCTTTAAACACTACCTTGAGTTGTTTGTGGTGGTTTTTATTGATGATATTTTCATCTATTCCCATAGTGAGGAGGAACATGTAGATCACTTAAGGGTGGTATTGCAAATGTTGAGTGAGGAAAAGTTGTATGTTAAATATGAAAAATGTGAGTCTTTGTTGAACGATGATGCTTTTCTAGGTCATATGGTGTCGGGGGATAGTATTAAGGTGGATCCTAAGAAGACGGAGGTGATTAGAAATTGGGCTAGACCTTTGACCCCATCGAATATTAGAAGTTTCTTGGGGTTTGGCGAGTTATTATAGAATGTTTGTAAATGGTTTCTTTTCTACGGCTTCTCCCATCACTAAGTTAACCCAAAAGAAGGTAAAATTTGTGTGGACCGATGAGTGTGAAAAGACTTTCCAAACTTTAAAAGATAAGCTTGCCTTCGCTCCTATCTTGTCTTCACCGGAAGGTTTGGAAGGGCTTGTTGTGTATTTTGATGCCACAAGAATTGGTTTGGGTTGTATTTTGATGCAAAATGATAAGATGATAGCTTATGCCTCTAGGAAACTTAAGGTGCATGAGAAGAATTACCCTACCTATGATCTTGAGTTGGTGGCCGTGATATTTGCATTTAAAATTTGGCGTCACTACTTGTATGGGATCCATGTTGATGTGTTTACTGATCATAATATTATCCAATTTGTGTTAACCCAAAAAGATTTCAACTTGAGACAAAGAAGGTTGTTAGAGCTTCTCAAAGATTATGACATGAGTGTGCATTATCAGCCTAGTGAGGCTGATGTTGTGGCCGATGCGCTAAGTAGGGTATCTATGGGTAGCCTAGCACGTGTTTTTTATGGTGGTAAAAAGGTGGCTAGAGAGATCCATCAGTTGGCTAGATTTGGGTTAGGTTGGAAGAGGTGGATAATTGTAGGGTAGTGGTTGTTGGTAGTTCTAAATCTTCCTTGATTGAAGAGGTGAAGGCAAAGCAAGATGACACTACCTTGTTAGAATTGAAGGCCTTGGTGAGAGATGGTAGGGTGGAGGTTTTCTCCCAAGGAGGAGATGGTGCCCTTAGGTACCAAGGTAGGTTGTGTGTACCTAGTGTTGTTGACTTGTGAAAGAAATTATAGATGAGGCCATGATTCTTCCTATTCTATTTACCCCGGTTCTACAAAGATATATAGAGATTTGAGGGATGTGTTTTGGTGGGTGGTATTAAGAGAGACATTGCTAAGTTAGTATCTGGTTGTCTTAATTGGCAACAACTGAAAGTCAAACATCAAAGGTCGGGTGGCCTAGCCCAAGACATAGAGATTCCTACTTGGAAGTGGGAAGAAACTAACATGGATTTTATGGTTGGATTGCCTAAGACTAGGGAGCATTTTGATTTTATTTGGGTTTTGGTTGATAAAATGACAAAGTTAGCGCATTTTCTACCCGTCAAAACCACTTATGGTATCGAGGATTATGCCAAATCGTACATTCATGAGTTGGTTAAATTGCATGGGGTGCCTTTTTCTGAAATTTTGGATCATAGTGCTCGATTCACTTCTCACATTTGGAGGCCTTTTCAAAGAGGTCTTGGTACCAAGGTAAAGCGTAGCACAACCTTTCACTCTCAAACAGATGGCCAAGCCAAAAGAACTATCCAAACTATTGAGGATATCCTTAGAGCGTGTGTTTTGGTGTTTAAAGGTAGTTGGGATTAACATCTTCCACTTATTGAGTTGCTTAAAACAATATCAATCATTCAAGCATTGGTATGGCTCCTTTTGAGGCTCTCAATGGTAGACATTGTAGGTCCTCAACTGGATGTTTTGAGGTGGGCGAGATGTCCTTTTTAGGTCAGAATTTTGTTATGGAGGCCATAGAGAAGGTGAGGTTGATAAGGGAGAGACTGAAAATAGCCCAAAATCAATAAAAGTCTTATTCCAATGTGAGGAGAAGGGATCTTGAATTTAGGCTTGTTGATTGGGTCTATTTTAAGGTCTCACCCATGAAGGATGTGGTTCGATTTGGCAAGACGGGTAAATTGAGCCCAAGGTTTGTGGGTCCTTGTATGTCTTGAGGAGGATTGGTAAGGTGTCCTGTGATTTGGAGTTGCCCATTGATATGCACATGATTTCATCCGGTCTTCCGTGTATCTATGTTGAGAAAATATGTGGGTGACCCTAATGTTATTGTACCCTTGGATTTTGTGGGTGTTGTAGAAGACAATTTGACTCATGAGGAAGTTTCAGTAGAAATTTTTGATAGACAAGAGAAGAGGTTGAGAAATAAAGATATAGCTTCCTTCAAGGTCCTTTGGAGAAACCAACAAGTTAAAAGTGCCACATAAGCCGAGGCTGACATGCAAAAGCAATATTCATATCTCTCCTACTCTACTCAAGCCTAAAGTACTAATTTAAGTCCCCGATATGGTTTGAAGTCTTATGTTTCAGCCCTTATGTCATTTGTATGCATTTATGTTTATATTGAAAAGTTTATGGTGATTTTGACACTTATGTTGACCTTTTTTAAAATGGCGTTTAAGAGCTTTGTTGCATTCTTGTTGGGCTGATTTCTTCATAATTACTTCTCTTATGTTCCTTTCTTTGACATATGGGGAGGAATGTTCCCAAGGGGGAGATATGGAAACACCCCAAAAGTACCCAAAAAAGTTCCTCGGAAATGCCTATAATCGTAATTTACATATATATCAAAACTCGTGTGTGATATTGAAAATCTAACTTCATATTTGTGATCAGGGGGAAAATTGAGTGGGAAATTGGGTACAACCCCAATTTTGAGCAACCATAGCAAAAATTAGTTTTCCAAAACAATCCTTATCCAGAGATGATCCGGGCCCTAGCCTCGACGTGCGAGGGGCATGAATCAATGTTATTTCAGTCCCTAGTTTTCTGTTGCGGCCTAAGGCTTTGATGTCTTGTGCCCAAGCTCTCCTTTGCATAAAAACACCTATACTAAGATATTTTTCAACCATTTATCACTCAATACACTCTCAATACCCTCTCTAACAATTAGCCAAATATTTCACCCAAATTAAGTGACCTAAGATTATTTCCGGATATCAAGAACTTCAATCAAGCTTCAAGTTGTCATTCAAATCTTCATCAAGGAAATCACCGAAGCTAAGGTATGTAGCTTTTGAACATTGGGTCCTTTCACCCATGGATCCCAACTTTCCTTTTTATGTAAATTGCATGTTTTCAAGTTGGTTATCTATGGGTTTCTCTTATTATGAAATTTGATTATAAACTTTGTTGGGGTTTCATAAAATGTTGACTATTTAAGCATATTTTGAGTTATGCATCTATGATCTATTATGTGATTTGATAAAGGGTTTCAATGTATCTTAGATAAGGTGTTACCAAGAGTTGGTGGGTTGATTTACATTAAGTTTTCTCACATGATTTCACTCTTGAATTGCACAATTTATAATTAGCATTACACACCAACCAAGTGCTTGATAAAATGTTTTGTTAAGGATTCTTGAGTTATTAAAGGTCTATTGCATGGGTTGTATTTATGCATTGAATTCATGAAAGCACCTACAGTGTTATAAGTCGGCCACAACTTCTTGAGGGGTGTGACATGCCTCAACCACTTTGATGGGGGGTGCTATGCCCATCTACCATGTTGAGGGGTATATATCTTCACCACTTTGATAAGAGATGTTATGTCCATCTACCATGATGAGGGGTATATACCTTGGCCACTTTGATAGGGGGTGTTATGCCCATCTACCAGGTTGAGTGGTGTATACCTTGACTACTATGATTGGGGATGACATGCCCATCTACCAATTGAGGGGTAGATACCTCAATTACCTTCCAAGGGGGTGACAAGTCTTGGGTTCCAAGTAATAATTTGAATTATCTACGATGATGGTCCCTTCCTACACATGTAATCTATATTCTCAATTATATGTCTCACAAGCATGTTTTACTCTAGCATTCATCATGTATGCCATATTGTTATTATACTTGCCCATTGCCTATGTATATGTATTTCGACTACATTGCCTATGTCTTGTTGCATTGCATCCTACATACATAGAACATCCAAACGTACTAACGCATACTCTATGCCTACATGATGTTCCCATGTAGGAACCTGAGCATGTCACGATCATCCTCCACGTATCTAGTTTTCATTTTGATGATAAGCTTTTGGTGGGTCCTCATGTTCGGGGACACTAGCTATGCTACTCATGCTTATGTTATTTTTCTATGTTGTTTTTTGATACTATGAGCGTGAGCCCGGAAAGTTTCTTGGCTCCCCCAATCTTTGTATAGAGGTGTTGTTGGCACAAATGATGTACTTATGCTTTGAGCTTTGACTCTTCTATGTTTTATGCTATCAAAGACTTCCCTTAGTCCCCTGACTTTATTGGTACTCTCTTGTTATTGTTTAATTTCTTCCGTGACCAAAGATATGTGAATGATATATTCATAGGCTTGTTTGGGGTTCCTTCAGGTTCATCATTCACCATATCACGCCTATGCCCTAGGCTTAGGTCGTGACATTATCATTTTAGATGCAAGAATCATGATATTGAATAGCATAATTAAGCACTTTCAAGAATAAAATTAAGAACAAAAAATCCAAGCTCTCCAACAAAAATTACAAGTATGAATTAAAAACACAAAATATTATTTTCCAAGTGTCTCGTGATGTTTCTCACTTTTTGTAAATGACTATGTACTGTTTCATGCAAAAATTAACCTAAAATACCTAGTTATTGTATTTAAAATACAAATCCAAGTAAAAATAGGAGAACTGGGTCAGCAAGCACTGCGGGCAACTCTACGGGCTGCATAATGTTCTATGGCTTGTAATCGTGGCTTTGTGGATTCTATATATAATTTTGGGGTTGACATCTATGAGACCTATCTACGGGCCGTATAAAGTTCTATGGTTCGTGGAGGGTTTCATCTGATGACTTTTCAGCAACTCCCCACTTTTTTATCCTCATGGTATGACACCAAGTCTATGACTCATAGATTGTTTTACAGCTCATCTGCATGTTTATAGACTCAACTTCAAAAAATTTCCCCTTCACTTGATTTTGCTACAAAACCTACTCTACGGCCTATGGAAACTTCCACAGCCCATAAAGCTTGTATAGAATATCAATTTCTTCAATTTTTGCACACTTAGCCCAAAAATATGCCAACACTGTAATTTTGCAAAGTAAACATAAAAACACATCAAATCTACTAAAATCTCTTTGAGAACATACAAAATTCTATGTCTGAAGCATCAAAAGTGTTGTGTTTTGACAACATATCAATACCCTCAACATAAAACAGTTGCTTGTCCTCAAGTGACAGACTCAATCTACACAAGTAGTACAATAACACACAGACCTCAGTCTAATGGCATACATCATATCAAACTCAAGCATATATGTCCACACCACTCTTAAAAACATATCAAATAGCTATCAAGCAAACCTATGCAGATCAACATTTATGAAGGTGCAACTCTATGACAAGCAAGGTAATCATCAATAAGCAACACTCACTGAGTTAGTCTAAAATCAATAGTGCAATACAAGTTCCCTTACAAAAAGAAGTCTTATTTACCATACATAATGATATTTTCAGATTAAATGCTTGGGACTACAAAAAATCACTCACTCTGACAAAAGACATTCAAATACCATTCTTAGTACCATTTGCTTTCCCATATACTCATGACTATGACTTTTCACTACCTTGATTAGGATCACTTTAGGGATTTAATGGCTTGTAACGTAGGATCAAAGGACTTCATTATGATGCTTTGGGAACATAGTGACCAAAGGCCCTCCATGACACTACGTTTTTTTGCACTTTTGTCCTACGAACATTGTCATTTTTCACCTCACTCTCCCTTTCTCCTATTTCAAGCTTTTCTGGTGCCTTACTATCATTGTTTTAGCTTTTACCTTTTGTTTCCACATCATTTTTCTTTTTAGCTCATGGATTAGGTATCTACTCATTTTTCTTGCTACCAGAACACATTTTTATCCTTTTTTCCATGTATCACTTACTTCCACCTCATTTTGTATGTTTACCCTTACACTAGCCACCCTCAACATAGGCTTTTGGCTTAAGTCGAGGTGCAATAAATTAGACCTACAAACCAGGGCCACTTTTGGTAGCCACCCTTAACTTAAGCTTTTTGTCTCGGTCAAGGTGCACAATGTTCAAGGAAGGAATAGGACCAATTTATAGATTTTATATTAAGAAAGCTAGACAACTTAGGTTTTTACAAAGAAAAGGTATATGCAAGGCTCAAGAACTGGATCAAGGGATACATTCCACACTAATATGAACAATTTCCTAAGATTATTTCCTAACCAACTAACTTACAGTCTAAGTCAATGTAATAGGGAATGTTCTTAATTGAAGAACAACATAAGAATTGCAAGGAACCCGGACTTTGTATAGACTTAATAGTTCTTGAAATTCGGTTCCACAAAGGTTTTGACCATGTTGACACCTTATGGGCACCTCTACGGACTATGCGACTCACTACGGGCCGTGTGGAGAAGCCTTGCGGTGGCACGTGGCCTGGTGTGTGGAATGTGGCCTTATGTTGGAGTTTAACACCAAGGCACACACCACATCAACCCCACATGGTCTGTGTGGCACTTCACTGGCCATGTGGTGGCTTATTTGATGTAGCCTTGGCCTTCAAATCTATATTCTTGCTAAGGCACTTCACACATGAATCTCATACAGTTTGTATGACCCTTCACGGTCTGTATAGCCCTCCGTGTGGGCGTTAGTGCAAAAATTTTCTAAGTATAGAGCACCATCTCGAAACTTTGTCAGTGAGAATTTTTCTATGTGTTGATTAATTATAGGTCACACGGGTTGTGTGAAACCTACATGGTCCGTGTGACCCCTACACAATCCGTTGAGCCTTGTACAGGACCATGGTAATATTTTATCATCTGTTTCATTAATGGTGTTGTCGTAATTATGGCTACACCCAAGGCTCTTTTGTGACTTTCTATCCTATCCTAAGACAATTAAATGACCTATACTCTTCTTCTCTCATTCAAGTTCATTCAACACTCAGAATTCATTCAAGCTTTCTCTTAAAAACTCATCTAAAGTAAACTATAAGGCTTGTTTTGGAACTCTTGGATTTCTATTCGCCATGTCACTCCCTGAACCTAGGTCTTGGCCATGACAAGCTTTGAATCAGAGTAGTAGGTTTATAAATGTTCCCCGAAATCCAACATGTTATGTCGAGTAGAGTCCTATTCATGGGAGTGAAGTGCACCATGGCTATGAGTGGTAGGCTATGATGGTGCTATAAGAATTGTCTCACTTTTTCATGCCTTATGTTGTGCATTGGATCATGTATTATGGTTTCCCAATCTTGAGGATGTCCTTTCTATATTACAGAAGTTGCCTCCACAAAGAGTTTTGCTACTAAGACCGGTCAGTTAATGAGGACAAAGATCCTCAAATGTAGATGAAAAAGCCAATACAAATGGTGAATTTTGTACTGCTATTGCTATGCTTCCCCAAGTGCTGACTACCCAGGTTAGATAGTCCAATCTTCCTTCTCGTGATCCCACTTCGGCTTTTACAATGAGAGACTTTACCTAGATAAATCCTCCAAAGTTCTATAGATCAAAGGATGATGAGGCTGCTCAAGACTTCATTGATGAGCTCTCTAAAGTGTTGATTATTATAGGAGTGACTTCTAAGGAAAAGGCTGAGTTAGACATTTATCAATTGAAGGATGTGGCTCAAGTGTGGTATGCTCAATAGTTGATAGAGACGGTCTATGGTAGTGGATATAATTAGGAAGAGTTCATGTTAGCATTTCTAGATTGTTTCTTCCCTCTTGAACATAGGGAAGCTAAAATAATAGAATTTATCAATCTCAAATAGGGTGGCATGAGCTTAAAGGACTATGTCGACAAATTCACAAATCTCTCCAAGTATGCTCTAATGCTAGTGGCTAACCACCATTCAAGAACGCACAAATTTGTTGCTGGGATCTCTAATTAGGTTGTGAAGGAATGTCATATGGATATGCTTATTCAAGATATGGACATCTCTAGGCTCATGACATATGTTGAACACATTGAAGGAGAAAATCTGAAGGAGAGGAGAGTGCGTGATTCCTAAAGGGCCCGTTATGATTGTGGGTTCCCCAACTCTAGGGGTCGTGGTTGTTATGGTCGCTTCCAATAAGTTTAGGGTTCTAATGCAAGTTTGCTAGTTCTGGGGTACCTCCCTAAAAGGCATAAGTTTAAGGTGGACCATTGTTTCCATGATGTGATGAGTGTGGAAAGACTCACCCGGCAGGTGCTTATGGCATCCAGTTCCTTGCTTTGGATGTGGTGAGACAGGCCATAAGCTTGTTGATTGCCCAAAAGCACCAATGTAAGTTTATATGGCTCAAGTTGATCAAGCTCAACCACGAGTTCCTCAATGTTGTGCCCCTAGAAACAACAGGTTCTAAATTTTTCATGCTCGACAGGAAGTACAGGAAGCTCTGTTTGTTATGACTAGTATGTTGAAAGTATTTTATTTTGATGTTTATGCTTTGCTTTATTCGGGTGCAAATTTATTTTTGTGAATCCTCTTATGGCTGTTAAGTTTTGTTTGAACCCCTAGTTGTGAGGGATCCATTTCATTCTATACTACTATGAGGGAATTCATTGTTGCCCAAAGGGTGTTTTGGGGTTGTGCTATCTCTGTCTTTCGTAAAGTCCTTCCATGCGATCTTTTGGAACTTGAGATGTTTGATTTTCATGTTATTCTCGGAATGGATTGGTTGAATGATTCGTATGCCTCTATAAATTGTAGAACCCAGAAGGTTAAGATCCAATTTCTGGATGAGTCCGTTCTTCAATGGAAGGGTAGTGGCTCCATTATTAGATGTTGGTTTATTTCTGACCTCAAGGCCTGAAAGATAATTCATAAGGGGTGTATCTATCATATTATAAGGGTCAAAGAAGTGGAGAGTGAGTTACCTACTCTAGATTTGGTTTTGGTGGTTATTGAGTTTTTAGATATGTTTCCCAAAGATTTGCCTCGTATTCCTCCTGAAAGGGAAGTAGACATTTGCATAGATCATCTTGCGAATACTAAACCTATCTCTATTTCTCCTTATCATATGGCGCTAACTGAGTTGAAAGAGTCAAAAGTTCAATTGAAAGACTTGTAGGAGAATGGCTTCATTAGGCTAAATATACTTCTATGGGCTGCTCAGGTATTATTAACGATGGCTCTCTTCGGATGTGCATTAATTGTAGGCAATTGAATAAGATAACCATAAAGAATAAATAACCATTTCAAAGGATTGGTGATTTATTTGATCAAAAATTGATGAATTATTTGATCAACTTCATGGGGCTACCCATTTTTCAAAGATTGAGATCGATTTCAGTTAGGATCCATTGAAGGTAAGGGACTGTGACATTCCCAAAATAGCTTTCCAGGCTGGATATGGCCACTTTGAATTTGTTGTGATATCGTTTGTTTTGACTTATGCTACGACTGTGCTTATAGATCTTATGAATTAGGTGTTCAAGCCATTTCTTAACAGTTTTATGGTTGTCTTCATTAATGATATTCTTATTTGTTCCCGAAGTGAGCAGGAGCATATGGATCATTTGAGGTTGGTTCATCAAATTGAGGGATTCACAATTGTATGCTAAGTTTAGAAAATGAGTTTTCTAGTTGGGTGAAATAGCTTTTCTTTGTCAGGTGGTATCCAGTGATGGTATTCAAATAGACCTGAAGAGGACTGAGGCCGTGAAAAATTAGCCTAGACCATTGACTCCTTCAAATATTTATAGTTTTCTTGGGTTGGACTATTATTATAGGAGACTTGTTAAAGTTTTCTCATTTATTGTATCATTGACCAAGTTGACTCAAAAGATGACCAAGTTTGTATGGTCAAATGAATGTAAAAAGAGTTCTCAAACTTTGAACTATCGGCTTAGATTGGCTCATGTTTTTTCTCTACCTGATGGCTTAGATGGGTTTGCGGTATAGTATGATGCCTCTCAAATAGGGTTGGGTTGTGGTCTTATGCAATATTGTAAGGTATAACTTATGCATCAAGGCAATCAAAGGTGCATGAGCATAATTACCTGACTCATGATCTTGAGTTAGCGCTGTGGTGTTTGCTTTGAAGATTTGGAGACATTATTTGTATGGAGTTCATATTGATATTTTCGCTGATAACAAGACTTCGCAATAAGTGTTCACTCAATGGGATCTTAACTTGAGGCAAAGGAGGTTCTTGGAACTCATTAAGGACAATGACATAAGTGTTCAATATCATCCCAGCAAGGAAAATGTTATAGGTGACGCTTTTAGTAGACTATCCATGGGGAGTGTAGCTTATATTGATGAAGGGAAGAAGGTTAGTAAGAGATGTTAGCAGTTTGTCTAAATTGGGTTTTTGTTTGGCCGACTCTAATAATGGAGGCATTCATGTTCAGAATTGGGCTGAATCATTTCTGCTTGTTGATGTCAAGGATAAGAATGATCTAGACCTATCATTGGTTAAGTTGAAGAAGTTGGTTGCCAAA
This sequence comes from Solanum clarkiae, assembly GCA_011800125.2. Taxonomy (NCBI): domain Eukaryota; kingdom Viridiplantae; phylum Streptophyta; class Magnoliopsida; order Solanales; family Solanaceae; genus Solanum; species Solanum clarkiae. Next base: position 16,449 of record JAABOM020060357.1, read on the forward strand.
AAGAAGATAGAGTTATTCTTTGAAGGGCAGTGTATTTCTGTTTCAAGATCAGTTATGTGTTCTGGATATTAATAATCATGGGAGGGTGATCATGAGTGAAGCCCATAATTGTCATTATTCTATTCACCCGAGATCGACCAAAATGTATCGACATTTGAGGGAAGCTTATTGGTGGCATGGTATAAAGAAAGATATAACCAAGTTTGTATCTGAATGTCCTAGTTCTCAACAAGTGAAGGTAGAGCATCAATGGCCCGGTGGTTTGGCTCAAGTTGTCGAGATTCCTACTTGGAAGTGAGAAGATGTGAACATGGATTTTATGGTCAAGTTGCATCGGGCCTATAAGCAATTTGATTCAATTTGTGTTATTGTTGATCAGATGACTAAATCAACATATTTCCTACCTGTTAAGAATATCTTCAGTGCCGAAGATTATGCAAGGTTATATATCCAAGAGTTGGTGAGGTTGCATGGTATATCTAGCTCTATCATATAGAATCATTGCACCCTATTTACTTCTCACTTTTGCAAATCATTTCAAAGAGGGATTGGTACCAATGTGAAGTTAAGTACCGCTTTGAAACGCCCCAAAAATATGCTTCAGAAGTGCCCATAATCGTAATTTCTATATATCTCAAAATTCATGCATGATATAAAAAATTCTACTTCATATTCATGATCAGGGGGAAAATTGAGTAGGAAATAGGTATAACCCTGATTTTAGAGGACCTGTAGCAAACAAAAATTTCACAAAAATTTGATTTCCAGTAGCCATTTGTGCCCTCGCCATGATGCACCAGGGGTGCGGATCAGTGTTGGAGCTTCCTACGTGATGGGTCCGCATCACGGACCTGACGCAGACCAGTATATTGTATTCCTTGGTTTTTCATTTTGGCCCAAGGGCCTTGGGGTCAAAGCCCCATGCCCACATATGCATGAAAACATCTATACTTAGCCATTTTTCAACTTTATATCACTCAACACCCTCTCAGAACACTCTCTAGCACTTAGCCGAATATTTCATGCAAATTCAAATGTCTCAAGTTTAATTCCAAATCGTAAGAACTCTATTCAAGCTTCAAGTCACCTTCAGTCTACATCAAGGAATCCCCAAATTTAGGCTATGGATCCCAATCTTCATTTTTATAAAAATTGCATGTTTCCAAGTTGTATTATCTATGGGTATCTTTTTATTGTGGATTATGGATGTAAATTATATTGGGGTTTTATGAAATGTTGATTAATTATACATGACTATCTATTTCAAGCTTGTACTACGAGTGGTTTTTGTCTATTGAGGTGATGCATGCTCTGAGCGAGAAAGCTATTATCTATTATGAGATTTGATGATGAATTTTAAGGTATATTATATGAGGGTTTTACTATGTATTGATGGGTTGATTTACGTTGAGTCTTCTAATATTATATCACACTTGAATTCTATGATTTTGAATTAACATTTCACAGCCACCAAGTGTTTGATAAAATATCTTTCCAAGGATTCTTAAAGTTATTGATGATCTATTGCATGATTTATGAGTCAAATGACTTTATGATGATTTTGGGCTTTCAAAATGTATTGAATTCATGAAAATGTCTATGATGATGTAAATGCTGGATTAAGTCCTTTTTTAAAAGATTTTGCTTCTTGTGGGCCTTTGATGTTAGTGCAAGGGTAATGTTAGATGATGATCTATTCTTATGTTTTAAAGATAGACTCACCATTAGAGGTCAAAGATGTTTTAGAGCTACTCTGTAATGTTTCCATATTTCTTACAAATTACTAAAGTGTGACTATTTCAATTATTTCGTAGGATTAGGCTTAGCGCTGATGGATGGAGGGTTTGCTCTCTTCCCTCAAACTATGTGCCAACATAGGAGTATATTTTACCCTTGCTTTACCAGTGGATCCATTTAGTGACACATCTTAATGAAATCCATCCCGAAATGGGATAGGTTCCCGTAAGGAGGGTTACTTCTCCAAAATGGGACATGCTCCCGTAAGGTGAAGTATGGTTTATCTTTGCAAGTAGGCCACCTCTTTACTAATGAGGAGTAATCATCGGGATTCAAAGTTGTATCTTGCTTGTTCTTATTCTTTGTCGGTTATTGTCTCTTCCCACATATGTATTATATACTATGTAAGTTGAATGATTTATAAATATGCTTTACTTCATGCACTGATCATGCATGCCATATTGAGATTATGCTTATCTATTGCCTATGGCTATGTATTTTGACTATACTATCTTTTGTTTTATTGCATTGCATCGTATATACTTAATACATTCAAACGTGCTAATGTGTACTTTTGGCTACATGATATCAGCATGTAGGGATAAGAGCTCCTCTTGATCATCCTCCACGTGGCCAGTGATATACTTCAAAGACAAGCTTGGTGAGTCCTCAAGTTCAAGGACACTATCTACTGTTCTCTTGACAGTTTTAAGACTTCTTTATATTGAATATTTGACATTATGAGGGTGAGCCCAAGAAGCGTCTTGGCCCCTACTCCATTTTTTGTTTAGAGGTACCGTTGAAATATTATGATGTATTTGTGCTATAATCTTGACTCGTTATGCATTTATGATATCAAGGACTTCCCTTAGTCACATTTCCCTTTTTGTATAACTTTTTTTATTATTTACTTTGCTTCTGCAACCATGGATGCGTTATTGATTGCTAAGAGGCTTGTTTGGGTCCCTTCGGGTTCCCATTCGCCATGTCATATCTAGACTGTAGGCTTGGGTCGTGACATCTTTTGATCCTCAAATTGATGGACAAGCCGAACGAACAATTCAAACTTTGGAGGACATGTTGAGGGCTTGTATATTGAAATTCAAGGGTAATTGGGATGATCTTCTACCACTTATCGAGTTTGCTTATAACAACATCATCCATGCTATCATTGGTGTGACACTATTTGAAGCTTTGTATAGTGGAAGATGTGGATCTCCTACGAGGTGTTTTGTGTCTGGATAGATGGATTTTATTAACCCAGATTTGGTGTTCGAGGCTACTGAGAAGGTGAAGTATATCAGAGAGAGGTTAAAAATAGCTCAAAGTCTCCAAAAGTCTTATTCGGATATGAGGAAGAGGGATCTTGAGTTTCATGTTGGAGATTGGGTGTATGTGAAGGTCTCACCAGGAAGGGTATAATACATTTTAGTAGGAAGTGTAAGTTAAGTCCTCGATGTATACGTCCTTATGAGATTGTTGAGTGGATAAGGAATGTGGCTTATAGGTTGGATTTGAGTTCAATGCACCTGGTTTACTATGTGCCTATACTAAGGAAATTGATTGGTGATCCTAATACCATTGTGCCGTTGGAAGTTGAGGTTGAGGAGAAATGTCTTATGATATAGTCCCAATTAAGATCTTGAATAGGCAAGTGAAGCGACTTCAAAGCAAGGATGTGATTTCGGTTTAAGGTGCTTCGGAGAAATCAACATGTGGAGAGTGCTACATGTGAGGCAGAGTTAGACATAATGAAACGATATCCCCATCTTTTTCAATATACTCAAGTCTAAGATATTAGGTTCTACCTATTCCAAGTGATCTTAATTCTTTCAGTCTTGTGTTTCATGAGATGACATGCATACATGTACACGAAAATGATTTAAAGCTGTTTTGAATGATTTAAAGATATTTTGGTATGAGTTTAATGATTGTATGATTTTTCAAGTAATGAAATATGCATTGTATCTTCTGTTTATATGTTTCATATTCAACTCAAGCCTTTCAAGCCTTGTTCTTGGAATTGGGTTTCAGAAAATTTTTTACCAAGATGACAACTTATGGGCACCTCCACAGGCTGTATGACTCACCACGAGCCTTATGGAGGAGCCTAGAGGAGGACCTTGGCCTTTTCTGTAGAGTGTTGGTCGTATGTTAGAGTTTAAGACCAAGGAACATACCACATGAACCCCACACAGTTCATGTGTCACTTTACTGGACATGTACCAGTTGTGTTATGTAGGATTGGCCTTGAAAATCTCATTTTTACCATGGTACTTCACACATGAACCTCATATGGTCCGTATTACCCTTCATGGTCTATAGGATCCTCCGTATGGTCGCTGGGGAAAAAATTTTGTAACTGTGGAATCACTACCTCAGAACTTCATTAGAGAAGATTTTTCCAAGTGTAGCTTCACGGAAGGCCGCACGGTCCTTCTGACCCCTACACGATCTGTGTGACCCTTGTATGGGACCCCTGGAAACATTTTATCATCTATTTCATTAGTAGTGTTCTCGTAATTTTTTCACTCTTAAGGGTTTTTTGTGACTTTCTATCATATCCTATGACATTCAAATAACCTATACTCTTTTTCTCTCATTCAAATTCATTCAACACTTACAATTTATATAGGTCTCTCCTAAGTACACATCTCAAGTGGACTATGAGGCTTGTTTGGTTACTCTCGAGTTCCCATTCGCCATGTCACTCCCTAGGTCCAGGTCATGACAAGAATTTAGTAAAGAAAGCTCTCACACATATGGAACTGATTAGACTATCAAGAAAGACTGTCAGATCATACTTTTCATCATAATTTATCCTCACTTATCAGGACAGTCACTGTCAAACAAACAAACGTGCATGGTTGCCATCAAGACTAACTAAAATAAAATTTTGTGGTGTATCATTTTTCACACACAATAAAACATGTTCCGTAAACATTAGTACTACGTGCTACTAATACTACCTACACATCCTAAGTTTGCTAGTTCAACAGAAAGTAAATATCCTTGGCGGAAAAGAACATAGGCAAGAAAACCTCTAAGATAAAAAATTTGGGATAGTTATAGTCCAAGGTTACTCATATTTTACTGAGTCCTATAACTATCCACACTCCATCGAAAAAGATTTGCATTGTCCTCAATGCACAAAGTAAAATATTAAAGATCTGAGTCTGTCCACCCTCAACCTTCTTGGTGGTCTTCTCAATCGTAGGAGCATGTCCAAAGGGTCCAACACCCCTCACTCTCTCTAGCTCACGAGCCAGCCTCATCTCCTCATCCTACATTAAGTGTATCCTGGAAAGCTCTAACTCCTACTCTTCTGTCATCCCCGCCTGCAATCTTCTCATATCTAGTGATCAAGATGGGGTCTCTTCCTGAGGAAAGTGAGTGATTTAACCTCGGGAGCAAATAAATCAACCACCGGCTTGGAAGGATTGGCTGGTAAGAACATGACCGGTGCTTCATATTCTATTATCATATTGGCCTAGAGTTTTTGGATCTCTGTCTGCATAGCTATCACATCTGCTGGTCGTACTGATTTGAGGCTCAGCTCTAATCACCACTCAAATGCATCAATGCGGTTTTCCATAGGTGTAAGTCTCTCCTAGATAGTGGCCACCACTAATGCCTACATACGACCCTCAGCCTTTGAAATGCCTGACGGACCCAGGCCAAATCTATTATAATAACTGATTCAGTTGTGACTCATGTGGGCCATCCTCTATGCCATGGCCTGATATACGCCACTGACACATAGACCATCCTAGCAGGTGTTGTGGGTGTAGGCAAAACCTTTTGAGCAGTAGTAGTAGCAATGGGCCTATCTCTTCATCAGTCTCAATATGTGGGGGCTTCTTAGCAATGAGAGCAGTACCAGTGGTAGAGGATGGAGGCTCAGGTAGTGGCATAACAGCAAATATCACTGGAATCTGAACAAAAGGGCGTGGTGCTCACTAGAGGGCCACCCGATTATACTCAGCCTTGATCAAGCTATCATTAGACTCAACTAAACCTCGATCAATTAGTCCAGATGATGTAGTATTTCCACCCTAGACTCTATATAGAGTCTATAGATCAGACATGGGAAGGGGATAGAGGTGGACCTCTTCATGGTCAATGCGTGTATATGCTCTGAAATCAGGCTGGCCCAGTCGATCATATTGCCAGCCAAGATCCTAGCAATCAATACTATCAGCATGAGTATATTATTAAAAAGTGTGGGTCGAATCCGTGATCTCACCATAAGTTACCAAAATATGCAGGTGAAGTTGAGTGAGGCCTTAACAATAGCCTCCATTAAAGTAGCTATCCACTTAGGGCTGCTCTGCAATCTGGTCAGCAACCAATCTCATAAAACTGGCTCTACTGGCTGGATCTCTCATCAGGGCCTTATCCCTAGTCTGTCCCAATATCCTATCGAATGCTACAGTAGACTTGGGGTTGGGAACTCTATCCAAAATAACATGAGGTAGATAGTAGTCTCTAAAATATCCAATTTTTGACCACTCATCGATGTATGTGTCAACTGAAGTTGAGTGAGGGTCTTTTTCACCTTAGGTAGAGAGCTGAGATCGGTGGCAGCTTATGATGCAAAGAACTCCTGAACCATGGTCGAGGTGTACTTCCCCGATAGTCCTACCACCCACTGCTGCCCGTATCTAATGATAGTGTCATAAAGGCTTAGGACACTGTCGAATCTCGAAGTAATAATGCGGGGCTCCTCAAAAATGTAACGAGAAAGTCAGCCACACTTGTTTTTCTATGTGTGTTCCTTATAGATGGCTTGCATGCCCTTACTGTGCTAATGTCTAGATAGAGCATCTGGATGAAGGGGTGATGCCAGAGATGCGGCAGAGGAAACTTTCTCTGACTTGTCCCCAGATCCTTACACAGACCCTCTCGAAAGGGAGTCATATGAATAGAACTGCTATATTTGTCGCCTCTTCTTCAAACTTTGGAAAGGAAACAATAATAGTCTGGGTCTGGGGCTTCCCGTCATGTCTAGTGGTAGGTCATGTTTGTGGTCACTCAACGTTTGGGTCAGGCTGGACACCAAGCTCCTCAAGTGATCCACTGGTCTCTGAGGTACCTTGATTCTCTAAGGGCTCATCTCATAGGCACCGCTGCATGGCACTAATTTCATCTCTCCTAACTTTTAGGGTCATAGTACCTAAAAGGCATATATTTTGCAAACATGCTTAGCCCTAGTAAAGGAATGAACAACAAGAACATTTCTGAAATAGCTACAGATGGGTCCATGAAGGCCCTTTTACGAGCCATAGTGAAAATTATGAGTCGTCCTTGTAGAAATTGAGTGCATCCATTTTAGCTACTGGATTTGCATCTATGAGGCTAGGTACAACTCGTAAAATATTGCACGAGTTGTAAACTATGTCGTAGATGTGTTCTAGTGTTTAATTTTGTACAGGCAGGGATCTACTAGACCTATAAGGTCTTGTTTGATAGAATCACAAAACTTTTCAAGTTTCTTGATTTTCTTATGAGGGGAAACTATGGCTCGTGGAATGTTCCACGGGCCGTAGAGGGTTTAATTGATTAAAGGTCATACTTTTAGTAGGTTATATGAATGTATTTTACCCAGAAATTTTGATTTTCCATGTTTACCAATATGAATCACAAATAAAATGTTTAGCATTTAAATAAGCCTCGAAAAAAGACATTAGGCACCTCTACATGATTTCAATAAATACTCAACACCCCATATGCAATGATCACACACGATCCCATCGAATCTCCTTCTACATGTTTACAAATAAAGTCGATCCTGTTCGATTGTTTAAACATCAAAGCACACATATGTAATCATATATCATTTTTCAAGAAATATAGTCTATTCGGTAAAAAGACATTTCACAACATGGTTTTCACATAAAATTATTCAGACACACAAAAGATGGCCACACACGCATTTTTTGGCACTAAACACTATTCAAGCATCAACAACATCTTATTCAGAAATAAACCCTAAACACATACAATAGAAACCATGGACTCAAACCCATACAAATGCAATTACCATACCCATAAATAAATTATGACCTAATCGCGTCAATTTCGCTATTAAAAGGATTCTAGGGCCTAAGTTGATTGAAAAGATGCGAAAATTGAGGGAGGAGCCGAGGAGGGTAAACCTAGGTCTAAAAGAGGTAGCCAAAAAAAGTACTGAAAACATAGTCGATGATCGGACGGTGGTGATAAAAAAATCTAGGGTAGGGAGCTCGGGTATTTTGTTAAATTTTTATAAAAAGTGCAAGTAAAAATTATTTGACCCCCTATTTATACTTTGACTAGGTCGGCTGGAATTATTGTGCGTAGTCTTCTATGAAAATGCAATTATGAGTCATAGAAGATTTTACAGCCCGTAGATCCTAGACTCATAGAATGCCCAAACCCTAGTTTTGTGAGATGGGTTTCACGGACCATTCTACGAGCCATAAAATAAAGTGCGACTTACTAAGTAGGTCATACAAACCTCCAACATCTTGTCAAAAGTAAAAAACTTATGTGGGGTCCACATGCTAATTTTCGGCCTATAACTTTATCTACGGGCTGTAACGTTAGCTCGTGGATGCAAGTGCACAAAGGTTTGCTTATAGAAAGTGTTCTACGAGTCAGTGTATGCGTCGTAGTTTGAGATACGACTCGTAGAACCAATCGTAGAAGCACTTCTTATTGCCTTTTGAGCAAAAAATGGCTGACTTGGACATGTACCTACATATTCTTCATATAACATAGTGTTATCCTATATGCAACCAGTCCAATGTCCTAAAATTACAACAAAATTACTAAAAATTAAACTACCTACAATTCCAAATTCTAAAAACAAAATAAAACTACCACTATTACATCAAATATCTTGGGTTGCCTCCCAGTAATGCCTAATTTATTATCACGGCACGACATATACATTTTAGTTACTCAGCCTTCACCAAGTGCCTAAATATCTATCTTCAAGTCATCTGTCCTCTTCATTTACTGATTGATATTGAAGACAACTTCTTCATCATTCAATCGGAGCTTGAGTTGGCGAGCTTCTATATCCACTAATGCTCGTCCAGTGGCTAAGAAGGGCCTTCCCAATATGACTGATATTTTGAAATTGTCTTCACTATCAAGGTTCACAAAGTTTGTAGGGGTATGACCCTCTCTACTTTGACAGGGATGTCATATAGTATCCTTACAGGCTTCATCACCATACAATCATCCATCAACAAGAGCTTGCTTGTTGGAGTAGAGGCTCCCAATCCTAGCTTCTTGAAGACCATAAGTGTCATCACATTTATCGTAGCACCAAGATCACATAATGCCCTTGCCAACTCTACATCTTCGATAGTGCAAGGTATGGTGAAGGTAATGCAATCTTCTCATTTCTACACCAAGGGCCTCGTAGCCATCGCATTGCAATGTTGAAGGTCTTGGGAGAGCTTCTGGCTTACAATCTGCTTCCTTGTGACCAAGTCATTCATGAACATTGTATCCCCAAGCATCTTCTTCAATGCCTCAATTAGAGGGATATTGTTGGAGAGTTTTTTCAGCATGGAGAGAAACTGCTTGACTTTACCTTCCTTCTCCTTCTTTTGATTCTTTTAGGGAAAAGAGAAGAAGGTCTAAGAATGGGCTTCAACTTCTGTGGCATAACTATTGCATCACTTACCCCATTCGTGGTATGATCATCTCCAATTTTTGCATCCTTGACCAAGTCTACCACCTCACAAACATCATCACCATCAACCAACATTGGAGGATCATTAGTCTGCTTGCAACCACAAATAGTAACTACCATACACTGCCCCTCATTCTATGGATTTCGAACTGTATTGCTGGGCAATGTACACTTCTACTGCTAGTTAGTGAAGTTGTTATTTGATTGAACTGTTGCTCCATCTATTTGATAACAATAGAATGAAGCTCTATATTCTAATTAATGTTGGAGATGTCAGACTTCATCCCCCTCAAGGTCTCATTCTATGTGTCAGCCTTCTTCTATAGATGATCAAACATCTACCCAACCATAGAGCTATAAGAACTTGAATCATGATTATGTGGTTGTACAAAAGGACCATTCCTGTACCCATCTCAGTGACCCCAATCAACATCTTGATCTTGGCCCCCATTTCTGTCATAGTAACCTGAATGATAGTTGTCTTTGAAGGCGTCATCCTTGTTATAGTTTCGACCTTGGTTTCCTTAATCTTGGTGCTAATAGTCCTGATTGGACCCTTGGACATTGGTCCGAAAACCCCCCATTTGATCAGTGATAAAGCAAGTGTTCTTCTACTAGTACAACTCCTTGTAAATGGGTGCTCGTGAAGGATGATGAGTAACTGCATTCATACGTTGTTGATTTTTCATCATCAACAACTCCATGTTGGTACTAATCTGGGAAAGCTCTTGTATCATCTCCTCATCTATTTTAGCTTGCACCAAACTAGTACTGATTATACATGAGCTTTTTAATATCGATCGATCCCTCATTCCCTTTGCACTATTCATCTTGACGACCTTCTCTAGATTCTTAGCAACCCTTAAAAATAGGTGATCTAAAATGTGCCACCTATGATGGTATCAGCACATGCTTGACTATTATCATCCAGGGTTTGGTAGAAGATCTCCACTAGGGCATCATCTACTGTCTTTTGGTTAGGGACAAACCTCAGACACTTTGTGAACCTCTCTCATATGATATTGATCGAGCCATTGAGAAGTCGCTCGAAGTTGTTGATTTTATTCTTCCATATTAGCTTCTTTGATCTTGGGATGAAACTTTCCAAAATAGCCTTTTCCAATTCAACCCAGCTGGAGATCAAACTCCGAGGGAGCTCAGATAGCTATAATGTTGCATAACCTTTTAGAAAAAATGAGATGACACGAAGCCCAATATCATCCATATATAGATTCTGATTTCCCATTATACTCTTACTGAAAAACACAGCATTGTATAGATAGCTATGCGTATCCTCTAATGGTAAGCCCGTAAACAACCCATGGTTTTGTAGATTTAAAGTAACCTCATGCGAAATAAAGAACTTTCTATCATCTGGTTGTGGTAGTAACACAATAGCTCCAGTCGTATCCATAGCCATCTGGTTGAGCCAATATTGATTCTTTGTATGAACTTCGGCATTAAGATCCTATTATTGTTGATCAATGTCCTCAAGTAGTGTAGGGTTATTATCATTCATTCATGTTCTGATTTTGAGATGCATTAACTGTGATGTTCATATTGTCTTGTTCCATTCTTCTCTACATTATTTGGATCTCTGGGTCAAACAAAGTAAAGGAAATGCCTCAGTTTTTTGTGTTGTGCATAAAGTACACATGCATCCTTAAAGAAAAACAAAAACAACCAAAATTGTAAAATAAGGAAAATAAGGATTAATCCCCAAACTACTCAAATTAAACAAGAATAGTTTTATTCCCCGGCGATGGGGCAAAAATGTTGATGTCGCCAAAGCTACACTTTCTCTTTTAAGGCTAAAGCGATCGTTGTCAAGATATACATCCGAACCAAGGTTAGGGTAAATCCCATAGAAAATATGGTAGACTTAGAGAAATTTCAAGAAGTTCGAGTTGATTAACCTACTTATCTCCCCAAGGTGGGGCGGTTGTAAAACTGTAGAACGAAATCCTAGAGTAAGATAAATGTGAAATTAGTATGAAGAGTAACTAGGGTAATGTGTTCCACATGATTCCCTAACCTGGTATTTCCAAATAATCAAATTCTTTTCTAGTATTTAGCATACAGAATGGTAAGTTAAGTTTACCAAACTGTTTGATCCAGGCGAGATCCCTTTGATCATGTTTGGTTTATAGACAAGAAACATCAATCTAATCATGTCAGTTAATCTCTTTTCCTATTTATTACTACCTTGATCTTGTTAGTAACACTAGGCGAGTTCTAACGTTGGTGACCATTAAAAAGCATTCAAAATGAAGAGAATCAATTAACACATGCATGCTCACTTTCAGAGAATTACAACGTATCCAGTTTTACCTTATTAGTTCTTGCTGGTTCCCACAACCTCATTTATAGATTTAGCTACTCGTCATCATTGTAGATGCAAGAATCGTGATATTGAATAGCATAATTAAGCTATTACAAGAATAGAATTAAGAACAAGAAATCCAAGAACATCAACAAAAATCACAAGTATGAATTAAGAACAAAAATTATTGTTTCCCAAGTGGCTCAGTATATTTCTCTTTTTTTTTACTGACTCTCTACTATCCCGTGCAAAAATTAATATAAAAAACCTATTTATAGTATTTAAAGTACAAAGAAAATCAAAATAGGAGAACTGGGTCGGCAGGTACTACGGTAAACATTACCTGTCGTATGAAGTTCTACAACCTGTAATTGGGGCTTCATGGATTCCATATGCAATTCTAGGGTTGACTTCTGTGAGACCTATCTACAGGATGTATAAAATTCTACAGCCCATGAAGGGTTTCATCTAATGACTTTTTAGCAACTTCCAACTTTCTGATCCTCAGGGTACGACACCATGTCTACTACTTATATAATATTGTATGGCTCATTTTCATGTTCATAGACTCAACTTCAAAAAACCTCCCCTTCATCAGATTTTTCTATGAAACCTATTTTACGGCCCGTGGAAACTTTCACGGCCCATAAAGGGTGTCGTAGAACAACAATTTCTTCAATTATGCACTATTAGATCAAAAAACATGTCAATCCTACAATCTTACTAAACAAACATAAAAACACATCAACTTTACTAACATCTCTTAGAGAACACACAAAATACCAAGTTTTAAGCATCAAAAGTGTTGTATTTTGATAGCATATTAGCGATTGGGTGGTTAAGCTTGACGATGCCTTATGGGCCTACTGTACCACTTATTAGGCTCCTATTGGAATGTCCCCTATTCAGAAAAGTATTCCACTTGCCTATTGAATTGAAGAATTAAGATTTATAGGCTCTCAAGAAACTAAACTTTAAATATGATGAAGCTCTAGAAGCTAGACTACCAAAATGCATTTTCTATATGTGTATAGGTTGAGAGCTTATGAAAGCTTAGACCTTTATAAGAAGAGGATGAAAAAATTGTATCATCAAAAGATTTAGAAAAGGGAGTTCATTGAAGGGGATCCGGTGATGCTCTACAACTCCAAAATGCATTTGGTCCCTGAGAATCCCACATTTTGGTGGTCAAGCCCTTTCAGGGTAACAAAGGTACTTGCTAATGGAGTGGTAGAAGTTAAAAACCACAAGGGATAGAAATTCATAACTAACGGACAGAGGCTCAAGAAATATTATGGCAAACGACTGGATGTTCGGGTGGTTCATGTCATGGATGTTAGTAATGCTTAATTGTAGTGGACATCATCGTATCGCAATGTTAACTCATGTGCTTCTTGGGAGGCAACCCAAGTGAGTGGAATTAAAATAATATTTATTGATGGTTGCATGTTTGTGTTAATAGGCGAAAAAGAAAAAGAACTGCAATGTTTCGAAACAACAGATAAACCATTGATCGACATTGGCAACCTAGGCCTAGACCACTTTTAGGTCAGACATTGTCCATAGATATATTTATGATATTGGTAATCTAAGGATCAAGTCAGTATATCATTGAGAAAAAGGAGCGCTAACATATTTGCCCGCTTTTTGACTTGTCTTCAGGATCTTGGGTGCTGTTAAATTTAGCAATCTCCTAGAAAATTTGTTATGTCATTGAATTAGAAATGCTATCCCAAAATAGACCGCACTTTGTCACCATTGAAGAGTCTAAAAGTTCTACAACATTTAGCGACTTAGTGAAAAATCAATGTATCGCTAAATGAAGAAAGTAATGATAATTTTAACCACCTTTCAAAATCAAATTATGGAGTGAGTCACTGCAGAATTAGACGAAGACACTGCGAAATTGGTGTGTCTCCTAGGATTATCAGTGACGCCTACTTGTTCCGATTTTTAGTCCATGGTGTCAACTTCAAGAGGAGGTGAAAAGGGCAGTCTCATGTGCAAACGACGGATTGCCGACTACTCTCTATAGTAGGGAACTGTAATGTGAAAGTGGAAGACTCTCTATCTCTTTTTCATAAATGCTCATTAATCCCTCTTTTACTTTTAGTCTTCCCATACTCACCATCCACACACATCACTTCTACACTATAGTTGTTCTTTTCTTTTCTTTTTTTATGCTAATATCAATATGTCCATCTTCACCATCTTATTTTTCATTGTTATTGCTAGCATCTGGAACTTCAGGTTCATTGTTTTATTCTTAATAAACTTGGTGTTGCTATAGAAATAGAATTGAGAGATTTGAAAGGTTATGCCTTTTAAGTTTTAACTTATGCAAAATCGATGATTTTGACTTATTGTGGAGAGGCCTGGTTTTGTGGATATCTGGGGTGAAGTCTAAGATGACTTAGTTGGGGATTGAGTTATTTCAACATGCCCTATGATAGATTGGGTGACGTCATTCTTAACGACAAGTCATCGTTTCACCAATATCATGTCTGAGAAATAATTATTTATTTGGGTGTTGGGCTGTGTGATGAAACTCCTCTTTGGCTTGAGGGATTTGAGGTTTTGGCTGCGGCTTTACTTTTGATGTGGTGAATTTGACTGCCAAAAACTACTTGGAAGTAGGCCGATTACACCTATGCATCGTCCTTGAGCAAATCGTTTTGCTTGTTTCTATTATATTTGGTGATGAGAATTTTAGTCACTGATATGATTCCGCTAATTGCAAATTTCTCCAGAGCATCATCTCAAGTTGCAGCCCCTTCCCTACTTCTCTCTGCTATATTTGGTGAAGGACATTTAAACCACCTATCTTGTTTAGTAATTGGCCAAGTTCAATTTGTGGGCTAATGATCTTGAATACCCCAAGATCTTTGTCGAAGATTGTCACCTGTTGTCTATCCTCGCAAAGTTACTATTCTTGTTTGAAAGGTCAAATGAAATTGAAGTCTCCAGTAAGGAAGGGTGTGATGCTATTTGGCAAGAAAATGGGCACCATATTCCTTCAAATACTCGAGCATTTGAGGTCCTGTGAATGTACAAAGGAATTGTCCATCCTCAAAGGAACCAAGGAACATAACCACCAAGGCCAACTCAAGGCAAACATCAGCCTTAACCTACTTATGATGGTTAAGAGTAAAATTTTTAAAACAAGCATGTGGCTATGGAGGGCCCTCGGAGAGCAGCAGCTAAGAAGGCTAGAGAGAAGACTTTTGCCGACTAGTTTGAGGCTAGGAAGTCAAAGAACCAAGCGAGCAGGGACAAAATGTTCGCTAGCATGCAAGAAGCCACCTCTGCAGCAATCCCAGCAAATCTGGGGTAACCTAGCATAGTTGAGCTCCCTTCTGTCCCAACCTTAGCGCATCATGATATATCAGGAGGATTCCTTATTTCGCTCATCCAAGTTTGAGTTTTTATTCTTGTTAACTTATATTGAGGACAATGTTTTTTTTGTTGGAGGTGAGTTAAGTTGTTCAATTTGATTTGTGTTACCTATAAAGTTGGGGATTAGTAGTTCATATTTCTGATGGTTGAGGTATAATTAATTGTAAATAATTTTAATTTACTTGTAATAGAATAGTATGTATTTTGTTATTTATACTTTTCTTTATATTTTTTCTTGAGTTCAGTGAATGAATGATTTCATATGTTGTCCTTGAAATTAGGCAAATCCCATGCATATATGACAAGTTGTTCGAATGTTTTTATCGTGTCTCTTGTCCTTAGCAATCCGAGCATCGATGTTCTATATATTTGATTTAGATGGTGCCATGGATGAGGAGCATGTACTCACTCACTAATTAGTCTTTTCTTGATAAATTAGTCCATGCATGGATTTGAGGCATCAGGAGTGGACCATGTGAGCAATTGAGCTTGGATATGCGATGATCGAAAATTGTAAATGTGTTTCCATTGTTTAAATGTGAATCCATGTTGCCAATGTGGGATTAGGAATTTTGTTGAAATGTATGTTTTGCAAAATCTAAAACTTGCCTAGTTTAATTTTGAGGAGTAACTTGGTTGATTCCAAATTAGGAAAGGACCTTAGGCTTTCTTTGGTTCCACTAAGTCCATTCGACCATCATCACATCCCTTGACAATGAAATGAATCCTTATTGAAGTCCTTTTTAGCCTTGATCCTTTCTTTGGTAACTTTGTTAGCTTGACTCATGTTTGTGAAAGATAATTCCTTCTTGTTCTCTACCAATCCCTCCTTGAGCTTGAACTGCACTGAGCAATGGCCAAAGGTTATACTGGGGTGTTAGATGAAAGAAGGGGGTGTCTCCCATAAAAAAATCGGAAAAAGGATCAAATGAAAAGAAGAAAGTGTGGAGTCCTAGAAATGAAAGAATGTAAGAAAAAAGTGAAAATATTTTGGTTAACAAAAAAATAAAAAAAAACAAAAGTTCTTGAAAATTAAGGACCCTCCAAAAATAATTATGAGAAAGAGTGAAAAGAGGGGAGACACTTGGGATGATAACCCAAAAGCAAAAGAGATGTCAAAAGGAGAAAAATAGAGGACCAAAAGAACCTTTGATGTCATGATCCAAGCCTAGGGCCTAGATGTGACATGGCGAATGGGGAGCCGAAGGGACCCAAACAAGCCTCTTAGCATAGAAATAACACATCCTTGGTCGCGGAAGCAATATAAATAATAATAAGAGATGTAATAAAAAGGGAAGCGAGACTAAGGGACATCTTTGATAATCTTTAAAACATTAAAGAGTCAAACAAAAGCATAAGTCCATCATAATATCCAACAACACCTCTAACATGGAATGGAGCGGGGGCCAAGACACTTTCAAAGCTCACCCTCATAGTAACAAATGTTCAACATAAAGAAGTCTAAAAATAGCAAGAGTAATAAAGATAGTGTACTCGGACTTTAGGACTCACCAAAGCTTGCTTCAAGGAATCGTACTAGCCACGTGGATGATGATCAAATGGTGCTCTAGTCCCTACATAGTAATATCATATAGGGATAGAGTTTGCATTGTAGGTTTGAATGTACTATGTATGTAGGATGCAATGCAACAAGGCATAATCCAATATAGTCAAAATGTATAATAATAAGCAATAGATAAGTATAATCTCAATATGGCATGCATGATCAATGGTTAGAGTAAAACATGCTTGTAAATCATTCAAGTTGCATAGGACATAGTACATGTGTAGGAGGAGACCCTAACTGACAAAAGTAAGACCAAATGAGCTACATCTTAGAATTCTAATGATTACCCCTCATCGGTAAAGAGGTGGTCTACTTGCAAGGGTAAACCATACTTCACCTTATGAGAGCCTATCCAGTTTGGAGAAGTAACCATCCTTACGAGAACCTATCTCATTTCAAAGTGGATTTCATGATAAATTACACTAAATGGATCCACTAGTATAGGAAGGATAAGGTGCAATCCTATATTGGCACATAGTGTGAGTAAAAAAGTATGGACTTTTGAAGATAGTCCACGTCGACATCCAATCCATCAGTGCTAAGTCTAATCCCATGGAATATTTGAAATAATCATATTTTAATCATAACTTGAATAACTTGTAAGAACATGAGTTTAGTAGATCATAAATATGCTTGACCTCTAATGGTGAGGCTAACTTGAAACATGAGAGTAGGTCATAATCATACATGAACCCTTGCTTTAACGTGAATAACTCACAAGAGGTGAAAATCGTGGAAATAGGGATAAACTTGATACTTGCAACATCATAGATACTTTTCATGAATTCAATACATACTGGAAAGCCCTTAAACATCATATTGTCACTTGACTTGTAAATCATGGTACATATCATTAATAACTTCAGAATTCTTGACTTGACATTTTATCAAACAATTGGTAGGTTCGTGATACTAGTACAAAATCATGTAATTTGAGAGTGAAATGAGATGAGAAAACTTAATGCAAATCAACCTACCAACATGTAGGAAAACCCTCATGTAGGATACCATGAAATCCATCATCAAATCTCATAATAGATCATAGTTTCATAGCTCAAAACATGCATAGTCTCAATAGACAAAGATCAATTCATAGTGTAAGCTTAAAATAGATAATCATGAGTAATCAACAATACTTGATAAAAACCCCAACAAAAATCATGTTGATATTTCATAATAAGAGATACCCATAAGTAATACAACTTGAAAACATACAATTTCCATAAAAAGAAGATTGTCCTTAATGAGTAAAAGGACCCATTAGATGAAACCCACATACCTCAAACTTGGGTTTTCTTGAGATGAGCTTGAAGAGAACTTCGAGCTTGAAGAGATTCTTAAGTTCCAAAGTTAAGCTTGAAATCCTTGAAATTTAAATGAGATATTTGGTTAAGTCTTGGAGAGTTTTTGTTACAGTTTTGAATGATATAGAGTTGAAAAATGACTAAGTATGGGTATTGTCACGCATAAGTGGGCATGGGGCTATGACCCCAATGCCCTTTTGCCTATCAGAAAAACTATGGAAATAGTAGAACTAGTCTGCATCTTGTCCGCGATGCGAACCCATCACAGAGGAAGAATTAGCATTGATCCGTGCCCCAAACGCGTCGTGGCCTGGGTGCAGACAGACACTGTTTTGTAATTAGCGAAAATTATTTTTCACTTTGGGTCTTCAGAAATCGGGGTTACACCTATCTCGTACTAAATTTTGCCCCCTGATTAAGAAATTGAAGTCGTATTTTTCACATCACGCATGAATTTTGAGATAATTATAGGCAATTTCGAAGAACATTTTTGGGACATTTCAATATCTGCCCCTTGGGAAGACTTTAGCCCGACATGAATGCAAGAACACATTTAAACATAATTTTGAAAAAGTCTCAACATGAATGTCAAAAATCATCATAAACTTGTTACCATGAACATGAATGCATGCAAAATGATGTGAGGGCTAAAACTTAAGACTTCAAATCATACAGTGGAATTAGATTAGTACCTTAGGCTTGAATTGAGTTGAAAAAATATGGATATCACTTTCTCATGTCCACCTAGGCTTCCCATGTGTTACTTTCAACTTGTTGGTTCCTCCAAAGGACCTGATGGAAGCTACATCTTTGTTTCTCAACCTCTTCATTTTTTATCCAAAATTCCATCGGGACCTCCGCATAGGTCAAATTATCTCCTACGACACCCACAACATCGAAGGTCACTATAGAACTTGGGTCACCCACATACTTTTTCAACATGGACATATGGAAGACTGGATGGACCATATTCATCTCCATATGCAACTCCAACTCGTATGCAACTTTGTCTATTCTCCTCAAAACTTTATAAGTACTCACAAACCTTGGGATTAATTTCCCTTTCTTACCACATCGGACCACAACCTTCATGGGTGAGACTTTCAAGTATACCCAATCACCAGACTTAAACTCAAAATCTCTTCTCCTCACATTGGAGTAAGACTTCTGTCTACTTTGGGCTGTTTTCAATCTCTCCCTTATAATCCCTACCTTCTCCAAGGCCTCCATGACCAAATATGAACCTAGCAAAGCCATTTCCCCTGTTTCAAACCACCCAACCGGTGACCTAAAGAGCATACAAAAAGAGCTTCAAAGGGAGCCATACCAATACTTGAGTAGTATCTATTATTGTAAGCGAATGCAATAAGTGGAAGATGTTCATCCAACTAACCTTAAACTCCAAAACTTAATCTAAACATATCCTCAAGAGTTTATATAGTCCTTTGGGCTTGACCTTCTGTTTAAGGATGAAAAGTTGTGCTAAGCTTAACCTTGCTATCGAGACCTCTTTGAAATGACCTCCAAAAGTGAGAAGTGAATTGAGCACCCCGATCTGATATGATAGACAAGGGCAACCCATGTAATCTTACCAACACATGAATATATAACTTGGAATAATCTTCGGTACCAAAGGTAGTTTTGACCGGTAAAAAGTGAGCGACTTCGTCATTCTATCCATAGCAACCCAAATAGAGTTAAAATGTTTCCTAGTCTTTTGCAAACCAATCATAAAATCCATGATTATCACTTCCCACATCCAAGTAGGAATCTCTATATCTTGCGCTAGGCTATTTGGCCTTTGATGTTCGGCTTTCACTTGTTGAAAATTGTGACATCCGAATATGAACTTGACAATGTCTCTCTTCATGCCGCCCCACCAATACACCTCCCTAAAGTCCCTATAAATCTTTGTAGAACTAGAGTAAATGCAGTAGGATGAATTACGGGGCTCCTTCATGATCAATTCTCTCAAGTCATCCACATTTGGCACATAGAATATACCTTGGTACCTAATAGCACTATCTCCTCCTTGGGAGAAAACCTCCACTTTACCATCTCTCACCAAGGGCTTCAACTCTAGCAAGGAAGGGTGAAGATCATATTTTGCCTTTACCTCCTTAATGAAGGAAATTTTTGAACCATCAACAATCACAACACCCCCATTATCAACTTCATCCAACCTAACACCAAATATAGCTAAACGGTGAACCTCTCTGGATACCTCCTTGCCACCATCATCAACATGAGCTAGAGTACCCATGGACACTCTACGTAGAGTGTCGGCCACCACATTAGCTTTGTCAGAGTGATAATGCATACTCATATCATAATCTTTAAGAAGATCTAACCACCTTCATTGTCTCAAGTTAAGATCTTTTTGGGTGAACACATATTAAAGACTCTTGTGTTCTGTAAACACATCAACATGAACCCTATACAAGTAGTGATGCTAAATTTCCAAATCAAATACCACGACCGCCAATTCATGCTCATGGGTGGGATAATTCTTCTCATGCACCTTAATTTGCATAGAGACATATGCTATCACCTTACCATTTTGCATCAGCACACACCCCTATCCAATTCTTGAAGCATCACATTATACAACTCCTTCCAACCCTTCCATTAGATCCAAGATTGGAGAGAATACAAGCTTATCATTCAAAGTTTTGGAAACTTTTCTCACAATCACCGATCCACACAAATTTTGCCTTCTTTTGGGTCAACTTTGAGATGTGTTGTCAAAATACTACACATTTGGTGCCTAAAACAAGGGATTTTGTGTGTTCTCAATGCGACTTTCTATGGTTTTTATGTATTTTATTTTTATTTTTGCAGAAAATATAGGATGGCTTAATCTTGGAGAAAAGTAACATATTTTGTTGAATTTAAGGGGCCTATGAGACCCACTATGAGTCATAGCCCTAGCTACAGGTATTAGGGGATGATTGTAGTGATTAACAACTTCCAAAATCAAAATTCAAGAAATTGAAGTTCAGCTATACGAGCCCATGATATGGGTCGTAGTCCTCACTACGACTCGTAGAAGAGGACCTCGTAGTAATTAATAGTGTTGATTTAATTTGGACCAAAAAATGCAAGGTTAGACTATGATAAGGTACTGCACATCGTAGACCAGACAGCAACTCATAGTGTGGAACGTAGAAATTAAGTTCAATATGCCAAGTACTGACTATGAAAGTCTTATTAAGCTTGTAGATCACCATACAAGTAGCAGCTATGAGCCGTAACTACTGCAGACTAGATTTTCTTATTTAATTTAAGGGCCATTTTTAAATAGTATAAATACTATAAGTTAGGGTTTTTAGAAGAGAGGAATCAAATTGTAGAGAGTAGAATCTTTCTAGAGTGAATCTTTTAGTATTTTAGAGTAGATAACTAGGGTTTCACTTTGAAGACCCAATTTAGGGATTGGAATCACTTGTAATTCAGCTTCATTATTCAAGCTTGTGAATCCAAAATCAAGGTGATTTATTGTTCTTCATTTTCTTTGGGTAATCTCTCAACTATGTCTATTTCGTCCATTGTTTTTGTTGTTTCCCAAGCTAGGATTAGCTAAACGACCACAACTTGAGGTTATGGGAACCATGAGTATCTAGCTTGAAATAACCCTGATTATTTTCATTCCATTAGTTGGTTATTTGCATGTATTATCAATTTTCCTTTAGATTTCCTGTTGTTTGATAGTGGCCAACGTCAAACCCCACCTAGTGTCATGATCCTAACCAAGATAGTGATGAATAGGAAAAGAAAATGGGTGACAATATTTGATTGATGTGTTCTCTTCTATTCAACCAAACCCGACTAAGGAGAGGTTGATTGGGACAATAGCTAACTGGTAGTTTGACTCACCATGGTAGCCAACTAAGCACCATACTGAAATTCTACCTTAACCTTTACCAAAGGGCTGGAAGAACCTAAGTTATCGTCTTGCATGCAATGTCCTAATTGAAGTTATGTTATCTGGGGTATTTGAGTTAGTGAATCATGGGGAACACGATTCCCAAGTTACTTCTCAAATTGATTGTGTCTTAGTGATTTTTTCTTTAGTTTTTATAGTTATTTTACTCCAATTTGCAGAAACCTCCTCCCTTCTTTAGAGAATATAGTTGATTGATGCTTGAAATTATTGTTGGTGATTCAATATGGTCAACCCCTTATTCCCTGTGGATTCGACCCTAGCCTTTGGTTAGGTTTATACTTGATAGTTACTTCTTTACTATTGGAACATGAACATCAAATTTATGGCGTCTTTGCCAGGAAATATGACTAGGTTTTGACTTGATCTCACTAGTGGTTAATTTAAGTGTTAATTTCTAGACTCTCTTGTATTTTACTTTTGTTTATGTTTTTGTTGTTTAGTTTCTTTTACAGGGTGTACTAGTTTTGTATGCCCAACATAATGATACAACACAATCCCTTAGTTCCAATCAACTTGGATATCTACCAAAGCACAAGAAGAATGGCCTAAGAAAATGAAGACATCGCGATTGATTAGGGATTGAAATGATAATGATATAGGTGGAGATGAAAACGCACATCAAAGAGAAAATAGGCCACATCATAATGCTTTCAACGAAAATGCTTATGGTTGGAACTAGGTTGAACCCTATGGCCATGGATGTCATCGGAGCTATAGTGTTCCTACCGCTACCGGCCAACAACAAGCTCACAATGTCTAGTGGCCTCCTTTAAATGCTTCAAAATTGTAGGTGGTTTACGGGTCTACCTTTGGAGGATCCCTACAGTTATCTTCACAATTTTGCATTTTTTTGTAAGAGTGTGATGGGTACAATAAAATCTTTCAATAGATTTTTTTAGGTTACAAGTGTTCCCTCTAACTTTGAATGGAAAAGTAGCAATATGTTTGTCAGAACTTCCACGAAGTTCAATAACCTGTTGGGCCGAGTTACAAAGAGCCCTTTTAAAGAGATATTTTCCAAGGTCGAAAAAGCTGAATCTCAAAGATCAAATCAACAATTTCGAGCAATTGTCGGGTGATTTGATTAGTGCAACATGGGAGAACTTCACCAAGTTCTTGAGGATAGTTCCAGACCATGAAATCTTTGATGATGCTTTTGTAGAGATCATTAATTGCGCTCTTGATGAGAATAGTCAAGCTTATGCTTATACCATTATGGGAAGCATGTTTTAAGATCAAACTTTAGCACGAATCGCCAAGAGAATAGAGCAAATGGTCAAGACAAATAGGGAATGGGGTCTACGAGAGAGAGCCAACACAAAAAATTAAAGTGTGGGGAACATAAGTTCGCAGCAAAGTAAATTCAATCAGGAGCTTGCTCAACTTCGAACAAGTATGGACTTGGTATTGAAGCAAAATCAACAGAAAGTTCATGCAATAGTTCACCAACATCCAAGGGAACCCATGTATGAAGAGACTTACTATGATGAGGACACTTTCTTTGGTGGAGATCAAGTAGTGGGTTTTTGGAATAATGCCCAAGGGTCCAACCCGGACTATTGGCGTCAAAGTTCGGAAATCAATGTCGAAACTACAATCGAGAAGGTGCTTATACAGATAATCGAGGTGGTTATTTTGAAAGAGATAGAGTATTAGATGCCTAGTAGGGGCAAACAGATGGATATAGGAATGGCCCCTATGTGCCTCTACATAATCGTGATGCCAGGTCTAGCAATTCTAGGATTGAACAAATGTTTGACAAATTGTTGAAGAAGGCCGACCATCAAGATGAAACATTAAAAGGGTTGAAATCAGATATCTCGAGTATGAATCAAAAGATAGAGTCTCATTCGGTGGACATCAAACAATTGGAGCAAAAATTTGGTCAAGTGTCTTCTCAATTGAACCAATACCAAAAGGGCACTTTGACATGTAACACAGTTCAAAATCCAAAGAATGATGGGCATTGTAAGGCAGTTATGACACGAAGTGGGAAGAGAACCATAGATCCCCCAATGTTGATAGTTGTTGATGAAGATTATGAAAAGAGTGTTGATCAGAAAGTTAAAATGATTAAAGAAAAAGACAAACCTAGGAAGTATAAGACTTTCCCTAGACCTCCTCCTCCCTTCCCTTAATTATTTAAGAAGAAAGTGGAAGAGAACAAGTTCGAGCACTTTCTAGCAATACTCAAGAAAATTCAAGCTTTAGAGAAAATTTTGGGTTATGCAAGGTGCATGAAAGATCTAGTCAAGAAGAAGCAAATGGTAAGTCAAGATCTCTTGCAAAGTTTTCAACATTGTAGTGCATCCATTACCAAGTCATTGGTCCAAAAATGTGAAGACTCAGGTGCTTTCACCATACCATGCACTATCAGAGAACTAACATTTACCAAAGCACTTTTTGATTTGGGTGCAAGCATCAATTTGATGCTGCTTGCCATCTTTAAAAAGCTTGGTTTGGATACTCCTATTCCTACAAAAATGTGGTTACTAATGGCAGACAAAACAGTCAAGAAACCTATGGGGATACTTTATGATTTAGTAGTAAAGGTAGAAAAATTTATATTTCCTACAGATTTTGTCATACATGACTGTGAGGTTGATTTGCAATTCTTATTATTTTGGGGAGGCCTTTCTTAGCTACAGGTTACACTCTAGTTGATATGGAAAAAGGACTACTCATATTCAGGTTTGGTAAAGAAGTAATCGTGTTTCATGTCTGTCAAAAAGGTAGGAAGGACTGTGATTTCATAGTATTCTCGGTGATTGATACTGTTGATGATGATAAATCAGAGGTCCCGATCAAGCTACGCCTAGGAGTTGATACTTTGGAAGTAGTATTCATGAATTTTGATGGTGAGAGTATCCCAGATTATTAGGAGATAGTTAATCATCTAGGGGTATAATTTAGCCATAGATGTCAGACAAAGTTAGAGCTAGATCTAAAGAACAGGGAAACTCTACCCACAAAACCTTCTATGCAGATCCCACCGGAGTTAGAACTGAAAGCACTTCCGTCATACCTGAAGTATGCATTTTTCGGATAGAATGATACGTTGCTAGTCAACATTGATGTAGACTTGAGTAATTAATAGGAAAAGGCTCTTGTGTCAGTGCTCAAACAATTCAAAAGGGTTGTTGGGTGGACTATCGTAGATATAATTGGTATCCCTCCAAGGATATGCGCTCACAAAATTCAGCTAGTCAAAGACTACAAGAGGAGCATTGAGCATTAAAGACGGTTGAATCCTCCGATGCAGGACGTGGTTCACAAAGAAATCATCAAATGGTTAGATGAAGGGGTGATTTATCCCATTGTCGAGAGTGAGTAGGTCAGTCCAATACAATGTTTTCCAAAAAAAGGGGTATCATAGTGGTACCAAATGCTAAAAACAAATTGATTCCTATGCAGCTAGTTACCAAATGGAGGGTATACATGGATTACAAAAAGCTGAATGTCTCAACAGAGTAGCACCACTTTCCTACGACATTCACGGATCAAATACTTGATAGACTTGCAGAAAAGGAGTGGTATTGCTTCCTGGATGGATATTATGGGTACAATCAGATCGTCATTGCTCTAGAGGATCCAGAGAAAACCACTTTCACATGACCATATGGAACGTTTGCCTTTAAAAGAATGCTATTTGGATTACATAATGCTCTAGCTACTTTTCAATGGTGCATGATGTCGATTTTCTCTAACATTGTAGGGAGTATTATGGAGGTATTCATGGATGATTTCAGTGTGGTCGGTACATGTGACCAAACTATTGGCAGCAGATCATCTACTTGGATATGTTAACCCACTGGCCTCTCACCAACACCTCTTGCATTCTGAGTTATTCGAGAGTTTCTTCCCCTTGGAAAGATCCTAAAGAATGGTTGTTGCATAAGCTACATAAATTTTTCGCACCATGAGCGAGGAGTACCGGCCAAGCATATCAGTCAACCACCTAAGCCCTTGTCATCTCAGGTCATCCTTTGGTCTAGAGACATGGCTCAGTCTTATATCAATCAGTCGGGCTCCTCGTAAAACAACAGTACTTGCTTCCCCTACACATTTGGCTCTAATCCCTTATCATATATTGTCTTTATCCCCTCTACACCACCTCTATAAGTCAACGGATTCGGTGTGGATGCAGGGGACAAGGACTGTGTATCGTTCCTGACCTAGAAGCCTCCTTAGAACTTGACTCCGTATGTGTGGGATTCATCCGTGGTGAACTCCACTCATACCAATCCTCATCTCCCTTCTCATCAGACTGGGAGGTACTGTCTAATTGTATCAGGGTTTGAGCAGCTCGTGTAGTAGCTTCCCTAGTCTGAGGCACCTGTGCCTCTGTGTCAAGATGGACAAAGGGGGACTTCATTAGACCCATGTAAGTGTTCATTGGCCGAATTCTCGTCAATAAGTCTGTAGTTAAAGCTTAATTAGTTGCACTTCCACTTTTGGGGCCATAATTCCTAAAAATATTCACAGACAGCATCATTATCCCAAAACACGCAACAAAAGGAAAGTAAAAGAAAAGAAAAACCAAAGAGAAATGCACAGAAATCAGTTGTAGATGGCAGGTAAGAGAGCCTAGTACAACTCATAGTTGGAACTATGAATCAGTTGCACAATAATTATAGATACTAAAACTATGTACAAGACATAGTTATGACTCGTAGCCTTGACTACGGCTCATGGATAGGTCACATACAAGGTTTCAGATCACAAAATTAACACAGGCACAAGTCCAGGAGACCTAACTACGGTTCGTAGAGGGTTCTACGACTCATAGGTGAGTCTCGTATGGTAAGTAATCAGGAATTATAAGTCACTATTACCTCGTATGAGAGGCAACTAGAATCATAGATCCTTCTACGAGTCATAAGAGACTCCTGTAGCAGAAAGTAATAGGCACTTGAAGTACCTTACTCACCACACGGACTTCAAACACAACTCAAACATGAATAAAACAACATTGAAACAAGTTCACAACATTCATATATTAGGCTTAATTCAACCTATACCACTCAACGTTGTATCATCATCAAAATCTACCCCAACCATAATGACATATCTAAGAACATGCATTCGAATCAACTTTTCCCAACTCATTCATACATATCCTCATGTAACCACACCCAATTCACAAAACAATAATTCGATCATAATTAAACGAATTGAGCAAATGGTTTATCAAGTGTAACAAGGGATAATCAATCCAAGATTCCAACAACATTACCTTAACCAAAACATATCATGCTACCATAGATTTGCCAATCAATAACAATGACAAACCAATATCACTCAATTAATCAACAACAACTATAATACCATGATAAACCCATTATGACAACAAACACAAATTCTTAAACTAGGGCTAACAAAATGAATTCTATTCAAAACAATTCTAATTCCTTCTCAATTGCCTCACACCCACAAATGATATTCTTTGGTAACAATCAAAATATCACACTCATTCAATCAATTCAAAGTGAAGTCAATTTTTGAGAGTTTAAGTAAGCCAAGAGACATACTGTAGGAAATGATGAGCGAATATGAGCAAAATGAGAAGAAGGAATCCAAAAACCCTAGCCACTAGTGGACTCTCCGGAAAAAATGGTTGGGTTGCCGAAAAAGTGATCGAAGTAAAATGGAGAAGAAAGGATTTGGGGTGATTCACTGTGCTTAGGATTAAGAATGCATTAAAAGTGATTTTGACCCCTATTTAACCCTTACCATGTTAATTTTTAAAAAATTAACTGAGTCAAGTCTACAATACTCCGACTACAGTTTATAGCTTAGACTACAGCCTATAGGTCTTGGTCTCGCAGTCTACTCAACATTCAGAAAAATTTTGAAATCGTACATGGGAACTGCCAATAACATTTACAACTTATATCTTGGACTATGAGTCGTAAAGCTGTCTTATAGTGGGAGTTCTAACTTCAAGTGATCATTGTTACTCTCTATGAAGTAGAACTATCATACTATACAGTATGGCTCATAGGCCTGGTCAAAGAGGTTGCTTCAAATGCAATTTTTTGCAAGTTTCCTACTTTTGTTCAAAGCTTGCACAAATTTCTCAAAGTACACCATCATGCCAGCATACAACCAATTTAATGTTTAAAAATTACAACCAACTAACAATTAAAAATACTATCTAAAAATCCACATATTACAAATAAAGTAAAAAGAAACAAAAGAATTAAAACCTCTTGGGTTGCCTCCAAAGTAGCGCCTGTTTTAATCCCGCGGCACAACTTAGTCATCCCGGGTACTCAGAATTCCTCAAGATTTGATGAACCTTCTTCACAAGGCTTAGGTCCTCTCATCATGCTACTACAAATTAGCTCAAGTTATTCCAAAAGCCTCCTGAATTGGCTATTTAATTGTTCAGTTGCTCTCGCATGCCGACCAACTTTGTGTTTTATATTGATGATATCAAATTTGATCTCTCTCAACAACTCTTCTTGTATATCTGCCCTTCTCACAAACTGGGAAAGCATGTCTTCAATTTATATCTCCCATTTCCTTGTCACTATTTTGTGGTAACTTTAAACCAGTTGCCCTTATTGTTCACTTGCTCAGAATGGTCATCAAAGACTTCTATGTGACTAGTTGATTGCTCCTATATAGGTCTATATTTACGATGCACAACCTCTAACTTGTCCATTTGTTCAACAACCTCTGCAAATGATGACTGTAAGAATGCTAGGTAGTCTCCTACCATTAGAACATTTTCATGAGCTTGCTGGTACGAGTTTAGTGCTCGATAAAAGCTTGCCACTAATGAAGGATTTGAAAGGTCGTGGTCTTAGGCACTCCTTAAGCATCCTTTAAAATGATCCCATGTTAAAGTGAGTTACTCACCATGAAGCTGTTAAATGTTAAGAATGTAGTCCCTTATTGGAAGCCTATTCGTTCTAATGAAGAACGTTGCAAAGAAAAGCCTCGCAACTCTGCACAGTTAGTGATCACATCATGCGAGAGCTAAGAGTACCATGTTGCAGCATTTCTAGTCAAAGTCATTGGGAAGACCTGGAGTCTCGCAACATCTAATGATGGGTGCTATCTTCCCATCATATTCCTTCACACCTGTGCAAAATTTTGTAAGTGGATATGTGGGTCCTCTGATGACCTACTAGCAAACAAGATACGATTCTTCAACTTTTGGATCAAATTAGCAGTGACAAAAAGTTTTGCTTCAGCTCCCTTGTGATACATATTAGCTTGAGCCATTCTTTGGATAGCCTGTTAAATCCTTGTGTTTGGTATACACCTAGTGTTCTTTGAAAAAGAGACTAAACAACACAAACAAAAACAAAAGTAAAGTGCAAGACATTAAAAACCAATACTTGAGTTAATTATTAGTGAACCCAAATCAAAGATTCACCATATTCCACGACAACGGCGCCATTAATTTTGATGTTGTTCAAACCGTACCTCTCAATTTGAGGATAAAGCGGTAGTCAATAGTAAAAAACCTATTGAGGTTAGGGTCAAATCCCAAGGAAATACAAGGCTTTGCCACTTTGATTCACCAACAATCAATTTAGATATCTAACAACTCAATTCTCAAGAAAGCATGCTTTTGCAATGATCAATAGAAAATTAAACTAAACTACTAAAGTGGAGAGACAATCAAATTGGAGCGCAACTTCGAAAATTGTGTTCCCCATGATTTACTAACAACCTCAATTGTGTTCCCTATAAAAACCTGGATAACACAACTTCAATTGAGATATTGTATGCAGGACAACAGCTTAAGTTCTTCCAACAATTGGGAAAAGTTGAAAGTCGAATTTCATTATGACGCTTGGCCGGCTACCATAGTATGCCAAACTAATCATTACCTATTGTCTCAGTCAGCCTCTCCTTGCCTGGATTTGATTGATTAGAAGAAAAGACATCAATCGGACTTTGTTACCTATTTCCTTTTCCTATTCATCACTACTTTGATCGAGATCATGACATTAGGTGGGGTCTGATATTGTCCACCATTAAACAAAAATCAAAATGAAGAAAAATGGATAATACATGCAAATACCAAACAAAAGAAGTGCAAATAATCTGGGTTCTCTAAGCTAGCTACTCATCGTTCACACAACCCCAAGTTGTGGGGTTTAGCCACTCATGGCTAGGGCAAACAAATCAACAATGAATAAAGAAGACATGGTAGATTTCTTACCCAAGAAAATTGAAGAATAATGTAATCCACTTTGCAATTAGAATCACAAGCTTAAATGATGAAACTAATCCCAAAGTGAATCTTATATCCATATTAGTGTCTCCAAAGATAAACCCTAAAATTCTACTTTAAAACCTCTCTAAAATCTATGTTACAATGTAGAATAACAAATGAAAGCTCCCCTAAAATCCTAAAATATACTATTTATACTATTTACAAAAAAGGTCCTTAAAATAATTAGAAAATCTGATTGATGTCTGCTATGGCTCGCAGTTACGCTCATAAGGTGACCTGCGAGTCGTAATCAGGCTTTTGTTGTCAGTAATTGATATTTTGGACTTCACTGCTATAATACACCTCTATGAGTCATTGTCTGGACTACTACTTGTAGTGCCTTCTCGTAGTCCACTGTGAGGCCATCCTTTACGAGCTGTAGAAGGGATTATGACTCGTAGCTGGGACTTGTATGGCTAAACTTCAAACTTTCATATTGTATGTTTGAACACTGTTAACTAATACAAGACAACCTATATGATCATAGCTTGGGCTACGATCGTAGTAGGGTCCGTAGCTCTTAAAAATCAAGAAATCTACAACTTTTCCCAAAATCAATTCAACCTCTTTTTTTCTGCAAAAACAAACATAAAAAAAAAAAGAAACCATAAAAAATTGCGTTGACAGCACCATAAAATCCCATGTTTTAGGTATCAAATGTGTTATATTTTAACAGCACATCATCCTTAAACATTTATTCATTTTTCTTGCACCCATAGAACATTTTCTCCTTTTTAATGTATCACTAACTCTCACCCCATTCGGTGTGATTACCCTTACACCAGTCACTCTCAACTTAGGCTTTTGGCCTAAGTCGAGGTGCACCATATCCAACTGATGAACTAGAGATTTTTTGGTAGCCACCCTCAACATAAGGTTTTTGTCTCAGTCAAGCTGCATAATATTCAAGGAAGGACCACAGCTAATTTCAAGATTTTACATTTAACAAGGCTAGACAACTTAGGTTTATACAAAGAAAAGGTACATGCAAGGCTCCAACATTGGGACTAAGGGAGACATTACATATTTTGTTGGTCATTTAGGCTAAGTGGACTAATATGAACAATGACCTAAGATCCTTTCCTAACAAACTAACCTACAATCTAAGTCAGAGTAACAAGTATAGTTTTGAACTGAAACACATTATAAGAACTAAGAAAAAAAGGCTCACACACATGAAACTGATTGAACTATCAATATAGACTCTCACATCATGCTTTTCATCACAATTAAACCTCACTTATCATAACAAGCACTTTCAATCATCAATAACATATGGTTGTTATCAAGAGTACCTAACAAATTTTGATGGGTATCATTTTTCACACAAAAACTAACATATCATTTTTCACACAAACACTAACATATGCCATAGACTTTAGTACTACATGCTACTAATACTACCCACATATCCTAAACGTGCTGGTTCAACAGAAAGTAAATGTCCTTAAAAAAAGAACATACGCAAGAAAATCCCTCGAACCCATAATTTTGAGATAGTTATAAGCCATAGTTACTCAAACATCACTGAGGCCAATAAATACCCACACCCCATCGAGAAGAGTTTGCATTGTCCTCAATGTACAAAATATGACAATGTCAAAGCACAAGGATCAAAAGAAATATACCTGGGCACCTAAGTGCTAGTCTCTACCTTGGGTTGCCTCCCAGCAGTGCCTGATTTATTGTCGTAGCATGACTTGGACAATATGGGTACTCCGACTTCACCAAGTGTACATGTTTCCACTGTCTTCATTTCTTCAATATATCCAAGATACAGTTTAACTCTTTTGACCTTTAATTTGCATTTTTGCATTATTTTTCTTCTCCAATTCAATAGCCCCATGGTCAAACACATGTGACACTCTAAAAGGCCCCAACCATCTGGACCTGAGTTTCCTGGGGAACAACTTCAATATGGAAGTTGGGATCATGTTACAGCTTCATTCTTTATTTATACAAGGCTAAGCTCTCATATGCCATCAAGCCAAACTTATCAAGCTCATTGAGTTGGCTCAGCATTGAGTTTGCCACATTATACAAGTCTAAATTCAACTTTTTGAGCACCTATATCAACTTGTGCTCAAGCTCTACCAGTAAGTGATGTCGTCCAAGTTACACCTCCTTTTATAGGATAAAGCAGTCGTTGACAAGATACTAAACCTAACCAATAGTACGGTCAACCCAAGGGAATACGTACACTTAAAGGAAATTCATCATAAGCAATTCAAGCAATTAACAAAGTAAATTCCCCGAAGGGGCGGTTGCAATATTCAATAAGAAAATAAACTAAACTAACTCTCACAAGAGACAATCAATAACATAGAAAAGCTAAGGTATTGTCTTCCCCATGATTCCCCAACTTAGTATCCCCAAATAAACCAATTCAAATCAAGTGTACAATATTCAGGATGACATTTTATGTTCACTAAACCCTTTGCTCTAGGTGAGAGGTGAATTTCACTATGTGACTTGCCCCATCTCCACAGTGTGCAATACCAATCATTAACTATAGTCCCATTTAACCTCTCCGTGGTCTAGTTCGATTGATTAGACGAGAACACATCATCAAATCTAGTTAGTCAATCTATTTTTTTATTTATTACCACCTAGATTGTGAGTAAAAACACTAGGCAAGTTCTATGTTTTCCACCACTAGAAAATATGCAAAACGAAGAGAATTAATTAATATATACAAATACTCAATCAAAGATTTTCGAATATCCAGGTCTACTTTGCTAGATCTTCATGGTTCCAACAACCCTAGTTGTGGATTTAGCTACTCATGCTATGGGAAGATCAAGAAATTATAAATTGAGAAAACATAATTAAACACTTATCTAATTGAATTGAGAATCAAGCAAATCCAATATTGATTGAGAAACACAAGATGTAAAATCAAATTAATTCACAAGTGTATTCTCCTCCAAATTGAGGTCTCCCAATACAGAACCCTAAAAGTACTTTCTAATGACGTTCTCTGTTGTACTCCCCTAAAAAATAACCTAAAAATTACTATTTATACTAATTACATTTAAGACCTTAAAAAATGAAAAAAATGGTCGGCAACTTTCTGCGAAAGGTCCTTATGACTCGTAAATCACTTTACGAGTCGTAATCGGGTTCTCGTATTCAGGTCTTGAGATCTTGGACTTCACTTCTAAGAATCTACTTTATGAGTCATGCATTGATTCACGACACGTATTGCTCCCTCGTAGTCTACATCTACATAACATTGTCCTTCACTGTAATTCTTCACAAAACCTCTCTATATGACATGTAGAGTGATCTACGACTCGTGTAGAGGTCTCATATGGCTGAACTTTAGATCTCATCCTTCATTGCAGTTTGTCACGAAACTACCTCTATGACTCGTAGACTTCTCTACAACTCCTATAGGGTCTCATAAAACACCAAAAACTAGAAAACTCTGCAATTTTGCCCCAAAGTCAGGCCAACCTGCTTTCCTGCAAAACTAAATACAAAAACACATAAAATCCATGAATGTCATATTGAGAACAAACAAAATCCTCAGTTTTAAGCATCAAATCTGTTGTATTTTGACAGCACATCAACACCCTCTACTTAAAATTGTTGGTTGTCCTCAAGCAATGACTCAATCTATATAAACAATACAGCAACATAGAGACCTCAACTCAGTGGAATACCTGACATAAATTCAAACTTAGGTACCTACACCAACATTTCAAAACAAGATCAGATAGCTATTTAGCAAATCAAAACACACTGGTGCATTTTGACAACACAACTATGACAAGCAACGGAATATCAATAGGCCATTATTACTAAACAAGTCAAATGCTAATAATATAATGCCCTTACAGAATGAAGTCTCATTTTAAACACTCAATGATGATTATAAATTTAGCTTTGGGACTATGCAAACACACTCACTCTCAAAAATGGTGTTCATGCATAATGACTAATACTATAGGTTTGCACTTATACTCATGACTTAAACCTTCAACTAACTGGACTAGGCCTATAGCGTAGGCTCAGGGGGCTTGGGAATGGCATTTTTGAAAAATAGTGACTAAAGGTCATCCTTGAAATATGTTTCTCATCACTTTCACCTTACCAACTCTAATATTTTCACCTTATTCTCCCTTTTTTCATATCCAAGCTTTTGCAGGTGTTCTATTTTCATTTTTCAGGTTTTGCCTTATTTTTACACTTCATTTTGCTTTTAATCCCAATCTAAGGCAACTTTTTCTTTTTCATGCACCCTATACATAATTTTCTTCTTTTTCTCCTCTTCCCAACTCACCACCTTATTTTTGTGATTTTATCCCTACACCGGCCACCCTCAACTTAGGCTTTTAGCCTATAGTAAAATACACAATATCTATTCCTCGAACCAGAGCCATTTTTGGTAGCCACCCTCAACTTAGGCTTTTTGCGTTAATCAAAGTTCACAATGCTCAAGGAAAAACCAAGGCCAGTTTCAATCTTTTTCACTAGACAAGGCTAGGCTAATTAGGTGTTTTTGAAAGAACTGGTACATGAAAGGCTCAAACATTTGGAAGAAGGGATAAAAGAACAAAGGACTAAGATCCCTTTCCAATCCATTTTATCTATAATCTAACTTATAGTAATAGGGAAAATTTTGAATTAGCACAAAATACATGAATCTGGCAAAATAAGTTCACACTCACATGGCATTGCATACATTATCAACAAGAAACTCACAGATCATGCTTCGTATCTTAAATTACCCTCTTTTATCAGAACAATTATTGCCAAACATCCAAACAGGCATGGTTGCGATTTAACGATTAATCAAAAAATTTTAGTGGGTACCATTTTTAAAAAAAAAAACATAAAAACATGTTATATGCCATAAGTATTAGTACTATATGGTACACATATTATCTAAACATCCTAAATATGTCGGTTCAACAGAAATTAAATATGTATGAGGAAAATAAACACGGAAATGAAAATCTCGAAATCAAAATTTGGGGTACTTATGAACCATAAGCTACTCAGACATTACTATTGCCTATAACCATCAAGACCCTATCAAAAAATTGTGCATTATCCCCAATGCATTAAACAAGTAAAAATAGAATAAATAGGGGTCAAAACTTTACCTCGGCGCCGAAGCACCAGTCTGTGGCTGAGTCTGGCCACCCCTCTCCCTGCTGGGTAGTCTCCTCAGCTATTGTATTGTCATGACCCAAACCTAGGGTATAGACATGACACACTGAATGGGGAACACGAAGGGGAGCCAAACAAGCTTCTTAGCATATCATTTACACATCCTTGGTCGCAGAAGCAGTTAAACAACAACAAGAGAGTATAAATAAGTGTAAAGGGATTAAAGGAAGACTTTGATATCATAAAACATAGAAGGGTCAAAGCTCAAAGCCTAAGTACATCATTTGTTCCAACAACACCTCTAAACATAGATTTGAGCGGGGGACAAGATACTTTCTGGGCTCACCCTCATAGTATCAAGAGTTTAACATGAAAGAAAATAAGTGATAAGGGTAAGATAGCTAATGTCCCGGAACTTGAGGACTTACCAAAGCTCTTCTTCCAAAATGCTAAGAATAGTCACGGGGAGGATGATCATGAGGGGCTCCGGTTCCTATATTATAATATCATGTAGGCATAAAGTATGTATTAGTACTTCTGAATGTACTAAATATGTAGGATGAAATGCAATACGAGATAGGTAACGTAGTCAAAATGCATAATCATGAGCAAGGGATAAGTTTAATAACAACATGGCATGCATGGCCAATACTTGAAGTAAAACATTCATGTATAGAACATATTACATATGTAGGAAGAGATCATTATCATAGACCAAGAAAACTAGTACTTGAAGTTCAAGGCATATCACCTCCTTGGAAGATGATTGAGGTATCTACCCCTCAAGTTGTAGATGGTCATAGCACCCCGCATCATAGTGGTCAACGTATATACCCCTCAACATGGTAGATGGGCATAACACCCCCCATCATAACAGTCAAGGTATATACCCCTCAAAATGGTCAATGAGCATAGCAACCTCTCCATCAAAGTAGTCAAGGTTTATACCCCTCAAAATGGTAGATGGGCGTAGCACCCCCCTTCAAAGGTGTTTGAGGCATGTGACCCCCTCAACAATGTGTGATCAACTTGTAACACTATATATACTTTCATGAATTCCATAGATACATACAATCCATTAATCATCATATAGTAACTTGAATAATAATCCATGCAATAGATCATCAGTAGCTAAAGAAATCCTTGCCAAGACATTTCATCAAACACTTGATGGGTGTGCAATGTTACTTCAAAATCATGCAATTCAAGAGTAAAATAACATGAGAAAACTTAATGTAAATCAACCCACTAGCACATAGTAAAACCCTCATGTAAGATACCTTGAAATCCTTTATCAAGTCTCATAATAGTTCATAGTTTCATAGCCCAAAATATGCATAGTCAGAATAGACAAATCATCTCATAGTATAAGCTTGAAATAGGTAGACATGTGTTTCAAATCAACATTTCATAGAAGCCCAACATAATTTGTAATCATAATTCATAATAATTAATTCCCATAAGTAACACACCTTAGGAACATGCAATTTTCATAAAATGGAAGGTTCAACACCATGGGTGAAAGGACCCAATGGTTGAAACATACATATCTCAAATTTGGGATTTCCTTGATGCATATTTGAATGAGAACTTTGAATGAAGTTATTGAGATCAGGAATTAGGCTTGGGACACTTGAATTTTGATGAAATATTTGGCTATGTTTTGGAGAGGGTTTTGAGAGTGTTTTGAGTGATATAGAGTTGAAAAATAGCTAAGTATAAGCATTTTAACGCCCTATGAGGGAATGGGGCCAAGACCCAATGCCTTAGATTGAAATATGAAAAATTAGTAAGTCAAAACACTTCTCAATGATGGGTCCATGTCACGAAGCCAACGCGGATGCACACTGGAAATTGCAAAGTTGGCAAACATGAAATTTCTCTATGGGTTCTCTAAAATTGGGTTTATACCCATTTGCCACTCGATTTTTCCCCTTGATCAAGAATATGTAGTTGAATTTTTGATATCACACACGAATTTTGAGATATACAAATATTACAATTACGGACATTTTCGAGGCACACTTCCAAGTCATTTTTGGGTTGGTTCATGTACTCTGTCCAGTTGGACCAATAACTCTTTCCCTATCATACTCACCCGCTCACTTGGTCTCCTCATCATGCCTTGATGTCCTCAAGTCCAGCTCGAGATTATCCTCCTAATCCTTTGAGAGCTTTGCACATAGATTTCTCTCCTCTAGCTTATCACCATCTAGGGGTCTTTTCCCGTGGGAGGTCCGTGTAGGCTCCCCAAGGGAAAATAAATCAATTAGTAGCTCCTGAGGTATCAACTCTAGTAGTGTAACTAGTGCCGCAATTGATGATGTCATGTCATCCCTATGCTTCACGATATCCTAATGTACAACTGACAAATCTAAAGGTTGAGCCTCAGCTTACCTCTTCTGAACCTGCTCCTCGGAAGCATCGATGCAAGCATCCACTCTAGAAACGTGATCCTGAACCGTAGAAATAGTGGATGCCCAGCTCTGCTCCTCTATGACTACAATGGTCTACCGTACCAGTAGCTTAAGCTACTGAATCAGCTGAGACAACTGGGCCTCACAATGTGATAACTACTGCGCTAAAGCCTGAATGAAAGCGGCAAACACATAGACCATGCCCGCTATAGAAGGATATTAATTGGTGGCCTCCAGTGCAGGAGTATCTGTAGTAGGAACCCTATCAATATTGACTACCTCGGGCTACCAAAGTCTCTCCTTAATAGTAGCGGCAACAGTAGTGGTGGTGGCATTTATCAAATCCTCAAGTGGTCGCTTTGGTGCAAACAGCTCTAGCATAGGAGAAAGGTGTGCTCTCTAAAGTGCCACTGGGTTCACATCAACCTTTATCAGGTTGGGCTCCAAATTATGTTGGTGCTAAACTAACTGGTCCAGCTAGTGCAAAATCTCCACTCCCGACTCTATAGAGAGTCTGTAAGTCAAAATTAGAAATGGGATAGAGGTGGCCCTCTTTAGTGTTGACTCATATATCTACTCCTGTACGAGTCGGTTCCAATCAATGTGGTAACAGCCAAGATGCTGGCAACCAATACTGCATGCTCTGATATAAGTATGTTTTCCCCCAAGGTCGACCAGATACGTGATCTAACAATCACCCACTACACTTTGGCGAGAAATCTTAGTGACCCAAGCAGGATCCAGACCCTACACTGCAATGTGACCACCTACGCATCTCAGAAATGAGGTTTGATGTACCAAATCCTTCATAATTAACGAATTCCTAGCCAGCCTCAACCTGTGGTTGAACTTTGCTGTAGATCTGGGGGCACGGTACTAGGGACCAAAAAACATAAGGTTGATGGTCTCCTCAGAAATATCGACTCGCCGACCTCTTACCCGTACCTCTGTCAATCTAGGTTAAGTGATAGGTCTCATCCCCTTGGCAAGACTACACTGAATTGTGACTGCGAAAGATGCATAAAACTAGCAAACCATAATCAGAAGTATCATACAAGTAACTTCATCAGCGACGTGATCCCATAAGATATCATAATGTCCTTCAAACCTGTAACAGAACTAAGTCCATTATCTATGACCTTAGGCTCCTCATATATAGAAAGGACAAGCTTGCCCCACTTTTTTGGCTGCATGCCCTCTAAGAATATAGCCTCCATACCCTCGACGCACTACCGGTGAGTAATAGCATCTAGTGCTGATGAAGAAGATGGTGCGATAGAGGACTCAACATCTCCTCTATCCTCAAACACCTCCTCAAAACTAGATGCCTCTATCGATTGTGTCATCTAGGGAATGCTAGTTCTAGTCTTCTCACTATCTTCCTCTTCAAACTGGGAAGGTCTATCAACCTAAGCCTAAGTATACGCAGCTCTGGCTACTGCTACTCTGGTTTGTATTACCTCAACTTTAGGGTCTGATAAGACATTGTAGACCTCTAGTGACCCACTTAGCTGAGGGGTCTGCTCATCATAAGTAATCTCATTAATAAGCTTCCTCCTAAAGGCCTCGATCTTCGAGCAATTTCGTTTCGGGGTTATAGTACCTGAAAAATAAACATGTGGAAACCATAATTAGCCCTAACAAAGAAGAAACAGAATATAAAAACTTATCTGGATCAGTTGTAGAAGGGCTCTACAAGAGGCCCTTTACGAGTCATAGTGAGAACTATAACTCGTAAAGTACACTCGTAGATCAGTGTTTCAGAACAATTTTGGAGATTGGAAAATTGTACGGGACCTAAGAATGACTCGTAGATTGGTTTACGAGTCATAAACTGGGTTTGTATTAAAGTTCAGAGAGTAATTGAAAAATAGGCAGGGATCTATGAGACATATCTATGCATCGTAAAGTGATCTATGACTCAAAGAAGGTCTTGTCTGATGAATATTGAGATCATCAAGTGTCTGGAGTTTCCAACGAGGGAAAATTACCATTTGTAGATTCATCTACGAGTCCTTAAACTCTAATGAACAAGAAATCTCAGATACCTGATTTTTCTAAGTCCATCACACGGGCCCTAAGAACATATTCAACACTTAATCAACAGCATCGATGCAAGTAGACAAGCACCCAATCATGATAAGCAGAAAACAACCAATGGCCATGATAATTTCAACTTAAAAACACTCCATCGAAAATAATTTAGCATCAGTATCCTATTATTTCAACCTTCCCTAGTTCTTTCAAATGATCATGCACCTATAGTGTAACCCAACAATTCACAAGCAACAATCACTCAATGACATTCAAGCACACTTGAATAATTCAATAGGCACAACAATTATCAGTCCCAAAGCTTAATATACCAAATTTTCGGAATCCACTAAGTAATTCAATCAAGGGTAACCCTAATTTCATATTCACAATTCACCTTCACCAAGAATTTCATGCTTCAACATTAAACCCATCACAATTATCACATCACATTATTAAGAACCAAGCAAATATAAAAGTTAAAAGTAAACCAAGAACTTACCTATAATAATAAAGAACTTGAAAAATATAGAAGGTGAAGATTGATAAAACACTAGGTGTAGCCAAAAAAAATTGCCGAAATAGAGGCATCGGTGAATGGAAATTGATCGGAATTTAGAAAGGAAAGGGAAACATTGGGGAATTTTGGTCAATTAGGTCAAAAGTGGGGTAAAAATAATTTCACCCCTCTTTTATATATTTTACCCCAACTTATACCTCTTTTTAGATGATAAAGCAATCATTGTCAAGATATAAAACCTAACCAAGGTTAGGGTCGAACCTAATGGGATGGGTAAATGATGTGTTATCAAAATATAGCACATTTGATGAAATAAGGGATTTTGCAAGTTCTTAATGTGACTTTTATGTTTTTTATGTGATCTTGTGTTATTCTTGCAGAAAATATAGGTTGTCATGATTTTGGAAAAAAAATGCAAATTTTGATGAAGTACAGGACATACGAGCCACCCTACAAGTCGTAGCCCAATCTAGGAGTTGTAGGGTTCTCTTGTAGTAAGAAATAGTGAGAATAATTTGGAATTTGCAAAGTGAAGATCAATCATACGAGGCTGACCTATGAGTCATAACTCGCACTACGACTCGTAGGATGAGGCCCCGTGGCAAGAAACAGTGAGCCAAAAGTTTGGACCAAGAACTACAACTCAGGACTATGAGAAGACACTATGAGTCATAGAGTATACCATGACTTAAAGAGCCAAAAAAATGTGCCTCAGAATGCCCAAAATTTTAAATTCCATATTTCTTAAAATGTGTGTGTGATATAGAAAATCTAACTTCATATTCTTTTTCAGGGGTCCAAATTAGGAGAAAAAGGGTCTAATCCCGATTTAATAGCAAATGAATAGAAATTTCAATTTTCCAAAAATCACTTATCCATTGTCTGTCCGTGATGGTACCGCGATGTGCCTCCATCACAAACATGTGTTAATTCAGTCTCCGCAATAGGTCTGTGACATTGACTTGTGTAGTTTCTACCCAGTTATTTTTCTGTGCGGTCCAAGATTTTTGGGTCTTTGGCTTAAGTGTTCCTAAATGTGTTTTTACCTATACTTAGTAATATTTTACCCTCAAATCATCTAAAACATTTCCCAATATCCCCTCAAATACTTAGCCATATTTTTCACTCCCAAATTCAAGTCCCAAAATGCAAGATCAATCCCAAGGAATTCCTTAAAGCTTCAAACATCCATTTTCAATCTTCATCAAGAGCTTCCTCAAAGCTAAGTTAGGTAGGCTTTGGCTATTGGATCCTTCCACCCATGGTTCCATGATACCCTTTTACTCAATTTGCATGATTTAAAGTTGATTTTACAATTGGATTACTAGTAAGAACATGTCTATGAACTATGTTAAAGTTATGTAAAGTTGTGACTCTTT
Source organism: Solanum clarkiae (assembly GCA_011800125.2). Lineage (NCBI taxonomy): Eukaryota > Viridiplantae > Streptophyta > Magnoliopsida > Solanales > Solanaceae > Solanum > Solanum clarkiae. The sequence continues at coordinate 58,122 of JAABOM020060357.1, forward strand.
GCTATGTTTTGAGCTATAAAACTTGGATTTATTATGAGATTTGATGAGGCGTTTGATGTATATTACTTGGGGGTGTTGTAGGGTATTGATTGATGGTTTTACAATGGATTTTCTCGCATGATTTCATCTCTATATTTCATGATTTTATATTAGCATTACATACCCTCTAAGTGTTTGATAAAATGTCTGAATGTGGTTTCTTGAGGAATTGAAGGTCTAAAGCATGAGATATGATATAATTTATTCAATCAAGATAAAAGAAGCTTATGGATATGATATAACCTATATAAAGTGTTGCATTAGACGATGCCCAATCCAGGGGAACTGAGAATCCAGATAACCTAGATGGGGGTTTGTACTCATCAACCTAGTGAGGGTTTTGTACTTCACCACCTAAGTGATAGGGAGGCATCATCACTAAACTAGTGAGGGATTTGTACTGCACAACCTAAGTGATGGGGCGGCATCATCACTAACCTACTAAGGAATTTGTACCTTGGAAAGATATCTTGGTCTCTTTTGCACATATGATATCCTATATGAGCATGAGTTACTTAAGCATGTTCTACTTATGCATTGGTCATACATGTCATATTGTTATATTATGTCTAGTGCTTATTGTTATGCACTTTGAATATGAAGCCTATCTCATGTTGCACTTCATCCTTCATACTTAGTACATTCAAACGTACTACGCACACTCTTTCATACATGATATCACCATGTAGGAACTGGAGCCCAAGTTGATCTTCCCCCTCCTCTACGTGGCTAGATCGGTACTACTCAAGCTTGTTGGTGGGTCCTCCACTTTGAGGACCTTAGTCTATATTTTTCTTATCATGCATTGAGACATTCTTCCTTATATTCACTTTAGACTATGAGAGTGAGCTTGGTTGCTTGTCTTGGCCCCTACTCTTATCTATGTAGTAGAGGTATTTGTTAAAGATGCTATGTATCTATGATATGAGCTTTGACTCATTGTCTCTTGATTATGATGTCATGCAAGCTTATTTCCTTAGCCCTTTTACTGCCATTGTTACTCTTTTGTGTCCTTTATATACTTCCGCGACCAATGATGTAAGATGATAAGTCAAGAGACTTGTTTGGGGTCCCTTTCGAGTTCCCCATTAATTACGTCATGTCTAGGCCCTAGTCTTGAGTCATGACAATCCTAGCAGTCAAGTCCAACATGATAGTTGTTGACTACGAAAGCCTGACTACGACTCGTAGGCCACCCTATGAGTCGTATCTGCTATACATAACTGCTACCAACTATATTTTCTATTTAATTTTTAGGGAATTTTGGTAAATAGTATAAATAGTTAATGTTAGGGTTTAGCTGGAGACTTTGAGCATTTTTCAGATTCCACCTTCTAGAATATTCTCTCATGAATGTTCGAAGAACATTTTCTATTGTTTAGTGTAGTTTTCATTTTTTTAATTTGAAGACCCAATTTGGGGGATTGAAAATCACATTGTATTTATCTTCCATTAATTCAAGATTGTGGTTTCAACATCAAGGTGTTCTTGTTCTTCATTATTTTTAGGTAATCTGTCAACCATGTCTTCTACAATCATTGTTGTTGACTTTTTCTTAGCCATGAGTAGCTAAGCACCCACAACTTGGGGTTGTGGGAACCATGAGTAGTTGATTTGAAATAACCTAGAATTTGTGCATTTCTTTGATTGGGTGTTTGCATGTATTGTTTATTTCCCTTAGCTTTGATTGTTGTTTGTTGGTGGCCAACACGAAACTCCGTCTACTATCACGATCCCGAGTAAGGTAGTGACGAATAGGAAAAGAGAAGTACATGACAGGATTCGATTGATCTTCTCTCGTCTAATCAACCAAACCTGACCAAGGGGGAGGTTGACTGGGACAATGGGTAATGGTTAGTTGGCATACCACGGTTGCCGACCAAGCGCCATGGTGAAATTTGACCTTCACCTTCACAGGAGGGCTAGAAGAACCTAAGTTATTGTCTTGCATGCAAAGTCCTAATTAGAGTCATATTTTCTAGGGTAATTGAGTCAACAAATTATAAGGAACACAATTCCCAAGTTGTCCCTCAATTTGAGCGTTTTCTTCCATACGTAGTGTAGTGTTTGTTTTTATTCTTCATTTTGAATAACAAATCCCCCCCTAGAGTATATAGTGATCGATGCTTGAAATGATTGTTAGTGGATCAACATATTCAAGCCCTGTATTCTTTGTGGATTTGACCCTAACCTTTAGTTAGGTTTATACTTTACTGCGACTGCTTTATTATTGGAGCGTGAAGATAAAAAATTATGGCGTCGTTGTCGAGGAATATGGATAGGTTATTGACTTTATTTCACTGGTGGTTAATTCAAGTATTAATTTCTCGATACTCTTGTATTTTACTTTTATTTTTTATTTTTCTTGTTTTGTCTTATTTGCAGGATGTACTAGGTTGTATGCCTAATAGAAGGAGGCAGGGTAGCCCCTTAGCTCTGATCAATTTGGAGATCCATCGAATCACTAAAAGAATGGCTCATGTGAGTGAGGATATTGCAGTTGAGGAAGAAATGAATGTGAATGATGATGATCTGGGAAGAGAGGAGATTCCACCACCAAGGGACAATAGGACACAACTTAGGGATTTCAAAGACAACGCTTATGGTTGGAATCAATATTGCTTGAACCCTATGGCCATGGATGTTACTGGTGTTATAGTGTTGCCATCATTACCGGCTAAGTTCACGGTGTCGAGTGGGTTACTGCAAATGCTCCAAAACTGTGGTGTGTTCACAGGGTTACCTTTAGAGAATCCCCATTGTCATCTTTTTAATGTCGTGTTCATCTTCAAAAGTGTCATGGGGACGTAAAATCTTTCTTTGGATGCAGTTGGTTTGCAAGTGTTCCCATTGTCACTAACTAGTAATGCAGCTTTGTGGTTGTCTTACCTTCCCCAATGTACAATGACAATATGGCTAGAGCTTCAGAGATTTTTTCTTATAAAGTACTTTGCAAGGTTAATGAAGCTTAAGCTCAAAGACCAAATAAACAATTTTGAGAAATTTCTCGATGACTCTATTAGTACCACATAGGAGAGGTTCACCAAGTGTTTGCAAATGGTTCCTGATCATAAGATTTTTTATGATACCTTGGTTGAGATTTTCTATTAGGCACTTGACGAAAATAGTCAAGCTTGTGATGATACTATTATGGGAGGCATGTTTCTCTACTAACCATTTACAAGAATTGCTCAGAGGATAGAGCAAGTGGTGAAGACAAACAGATCATGGGGCCAATGAGAGAAGGGGTCCACCAAAACATCATGTGCAGTGAGCACCAACAATGATCAAGCCAAAGTCAACAAAGAAATTTTGCAACAACTTGCTCAACTTCGCACGAGTATGTATTTGGTCTTAAAGAAAAATCAAGTGAGTGTTAAGCGGTGACACACCAACCACCTAAGGCACCCGAACCATTCCTTTATGATGATGCTTGCTTCGTGAGTAATCAATTGGTGGGTTTTCAAAGCATCCCCTAAGGGTCCAACATGGACAATTGGAAGCAAGGTTCGAGAAATCAAGGTCGAAACTAAAACAGTGATGGTGCATATAGAGACAACCAAGGTGGTTATTACATAAGGGAGAGAGTGTCGGATGCCGAATAGGGTAGAAAAGAGGCTATAGAAATGGTCCTTATGTGCCGCCGCACAATCGTGATGCTGGATCAAGCAATTCTAGGATTGAAGAGATGTTTGACAAGTTGTTGAAGAGAGCCGACCATCAAGATAAGACCTTGAAAGGAATGAAATCAGACATTTCAAGCATAAACCAAAAGATGTAGTGTCACTCGGTGGCTATCAAACAATTAGAACAACAATTTGGGCAAGTTTCTTCACAATCAGGGCGCTTCACCAAGCAATATGTTTCAAAATCCCAAGAATAATGGGAATTGCATGGCTGTCATGACTAGAAATGGTAAAAGCACAGTCGATCCCCCTATGCTAGTGGTTAAGGATAAAACTTGTGAGAAGGGCATTGATAGCAAAGTTGTGGTTGAGGAAGAAGATTTGGAGAGTGATGGGATGCAAAGTGGAGAAGTAAGAGTGCAAGAAAAGTCAAAGATGATCCCAAAACCTCCTCCACCTTTCCCTCAAATACTTCAGAAGAATGAGGAGGATGGCAAATTTAAACACTTCCTCTTTATTTTAAAAGAATTGTCCATCAACATCCCCCTTCTAGAAGCTTTCAAAAAGATGTTCGGGTATGCCACGTACATAAAAGGATTTGGTGACAAAGAAGTGCATGTTGAGAGAAGAGCTTTCACAAGAGCTCCAACAATGTAGTGCCATCATGAACAAATGTCTTGCCCAAAAGCGAGAGGATCCCAATGTATTCACTATTCCTTGTACCATTTGTGATGTGGAATTCACAAGAGCATTGTGATCCCGATGTATTCACTATTCCGTGTACCATTGGTGATGTGGAATTCACAAGAGCATTGTGTGACTTAGGAGCAAGTATCAATCTAATACCTCTTTTCATTTTCAAAAAGCTTGGTCTTGGCACTCCTACTCTAACAAGAATGCGGTTGCTCATGGCGGATAGAACTATCAAAAATCAGAAGGAATACTTTTTTAATGTGCTTGTGAAAGTTGATGAATTCATCTTTCCTGCTGATTTTTTTATCTGTGATTGTGAGGTTGATTTTGAGGAGCCCGTCATATTAGGTAGACCATCTTTAGCCACTAGGAGAGCCCTAGTGGATGTGGATTTGGGTCAACTTTGGTTGAAGGTAAACGATGCAGAGGTTGTATTTGACATCCGCTAATCAATGAAACATCTGGATGAGTTTAAGAGTGAAGTTTGGACCATTGAAGATTTTTGATGATGGATGATGACAAAGTAGAGCCATGAAGTTAGACAAGGTGCTTCTTGGGAGGCAACCCAAGTATTTTTATGTGTGTGGCTTGTTTTTATTTTTATGTTAGTTATTTGAATTATTAGGTAGTGGATTGATGTTTATTTTGATGCTTAAAACATTGAATCTGTTGTGTTACTTTGGAAATTGGTGTATTTTGAGGTTTAGTTTGCAGGTATAAATCAAGACCTGAAGGTTAGAAAAAAATTGCATTTGGAGCAACCTCTATGATTAGTCCTACGAGCCGTAATTCACACTATGACTCATGGTCATGCCTCGTAGAGGGAAACATTAATGATTTGAACTTGGCACACACACTATGAGCCAACCTTACGATTCTTAGGGTCCCTTACAAGTTGTAAGTGGGGTTCGTAGTGCCCAGGTATGGATTCTGATTTTTCTAAGTGTTGAGGTCTGCTATGAAAGTAGGATCTACAATTCGTAGGATGCGCTACAACTCATAGTTGGGGTTTCGTAGCTTCAAAATGCAGAATTTTAAACTCCACCTGGTTGAGTATATTAAGGGTCAAATATTCATTTGACCCCTTATTTTCCTCACTTTGAAATGGTTCCTTCCCCAAAAAGTTTTCCCACACTAAAACTCCTATTGTTCCTACTCCATTTCCATCACACGCAGTGAATTTTGTTAAGAATTTTCTAGCAAACCCACTTTCTAGGGTTTATGGTTTCTTGCTAGTTTTGTCACTGCACCTATTTGATCTTCTTTATCTCAATTGGTAAGTTTCCTTAGTAAATTTAAGTACACGCATTTTATGATCTTTAAATATTGTTGGATGATTGTGTGCTTCCTGAGAATTTTGAGAATACCTATGAGAAAATGATTTTGTAAATATGAGAAATTGGGGTGTGGTCGATTTGAATTCCTTAGTATGGTATTGAATGAAATCATCTTTGTTGGTTGAGTATGATGACGACATGATTGATCAGATGTGCAGTACATGATCTTTGGTTGATAAATTTTTGAATTCATCTCGAGATTGGAATTTGGTCGATGAGGGTATGTTTTGACTATGATTTATCCATGAGATACTCATTGTGTGGCATCGTCTTGAAATTCTTTAAACTCCTTTTATTGTTTGTTGGTGTTAATAATTCCGAGTTTGGGGATTAGTTGTTCTAGGGTATATCTCGAATCTAATTGGAAATTGTTGTTTAACTGTGGGATAAGTGTTAAATTGGGGGTTGTCATGATTTAGTAACAAATCTGTTTGTGTGCTTGAGATACTGTTTAGATTTTGGTTCGATGTTGTCTATCTTCAATTCGAATGATTGTTGATTTGAATGAGTTTTAATTTTTGTGGAAAGGTTACAGGCACTGCAAGTTCCTTCTATTTTCTGTTATGAGGACCCCCTACGACTCATAGGTCACCTTACGAGTCGGAGTAGTTTCTCAAAAGAGGCAACAGTCACCTATGGTTCCTTAACACTTACCATACAAGACCTACCTACAACTCATAATGCCTACAATTGGAGTGGGGGCCTCTGGACCTGACTTATGCTTCAAAATATTTCTGGAATTTGGTACGATCCTGGACTGTGACTCGTAGGTCATCCTACGAGTCGTACCTATGCCTCATATCTGATACCATAATAGATTTTTCTTAGGTCCCTTGGCATTACGAGGCTATTGTATGACTCATAGGTCACACTAAGAATCGTACCTATGCCTCATTTCTGCAATTCTGCAGCTGGTTTGGTGCCTTTTGTTTTTGTTTCTTTTGTTGCCTTTTGTCATTCCTTGTTTATTCTTCTATGTGATTCTCATTTGGTTAAACATTATGGTGCTCACTTTGTGGTATGGGGTGATGTTTTTAAGATACAATGCCTCTGAAAGACAAGAATGCTATCCAAGCCTTTCAAAGAAAGTTGATAGATGAGACCTTTGAGATCGAGCGGTCTGGGGATCTGAAGAGGTCCACAGAGTCAGAATAGACCCTAAGGCAAATGTGCCTTAGACTTGAGCCTGCATTGCAAAGTCCCCAATAGAAGTTGATAGTCTCTCCCACTCTGAGTAGGAGGGCAATGGTAGTGGGTCTGGCACTAGTTCTCCCTAGATGACTCAGGATCAGAAGAGGCATCACATGCTGATTAGGAAGAGGCTGATTCATAGCCTCCAGCTGATCCAGGATGGGGCATTCCAAGCATGAAAGAGATACACAACAAGGGCTTGGAGCTTAAAGGACGAGGAAAGAGCGTCATGCAATTCCATGAGGAGTCGAAGCTGAATGACTCTGGATTGGACATAGTACTAGGCTTAGATGCTGAGATCGACTGACACGGGCTTAGATGGTTGTCACAGCAGTTAGGCAAGTATGCCCTATATCTAGTCTGGGAGTTCTACGCCACCTACTATCCCAAAATTCTAAGAGATCTTCCTAAAGGGAAGAAAGTTATAGAGTGGATGAGGTTGCGAGAAGTTCTAGTCCGGGTTCAGATGATTGACATCTCAAAGGAGACTATTACGAGGGTTCAGTTTGAGCCAAACTATGGAGTACCTTGTTCCACCGCTGAATATGATAACATGATCACGAAAATGAGGAAAACGATGAGTGAGAAGTATGTGGAGGTAAAACCTGAGCTCCTCATGTGGATAGCTAGCAAAAATGTGAGGAGGATGTATAGCCTATGTGGGTCACAAACCACACCTTTCTTATGACCCAGTTATTTTAGAAAGATTTTCAATATCATATCATCGCAATTAGTGCATAACCATTCCTTATGAACCGGTTATTTCGATGATGACTATCATTCCTATGCTAGCACATAGTTCAAGAAAAGGAAGAGGACCCTTGGGGATAGCCTTGATGCCCCCAATCCATCGGTGCTAAGCCAAAACATCCCATGAGAATACTTATACATATACATGCTTTCAAAAGAGGCAATAGTCATTTCAAATCATGTTAATGTACATTTAGGCTTAAAAGCCAAACATTCTTTATTATCATTCGTACTTGGGCTAAAAATCCAAATCATAATTCATTATCATACTTCACATGCATAAGAATAGCCCATGCACATAACAATATAGTTCAAACACCCAATATTCACAAAGAGCCAATAACAATAGATATTTATCTTATCAAAATCATATACATAAACATAATTAGGCTTAACTCACTTTATAATTTTCATAAAATCCAATGATCATGAATGTATATGATATGGATGATGTGTGAATAGCGACGGGTAATGTAGATTCAATCTAAAATTAATAATATAAAATGAAATTCGAGTAAATTTATAAGTATAATCCACATTCAAATCATAATATTGATTACCTATGCTTATATCAAACTTTCAAGGGTCAATTCATGTTCAAATCTTCATAGTAATAATGCAATTCATATATTAGGGCTTAACTGAAATTTATATTATCAATAAAGCATAGCCATACTCCAATTGAACTTAATAAAAACTAACACTTAAAATCCATATTTAAAGTAAGAAAAATTTAATAAAATTCAAGTGAAAAGAGTTTGGGTCTTCTTGGTTGAAAGGGACCAAGAATAAAACCCACATACCTTGGCTAATGGAGGAGATTCAATAAGAAATTTGAAGAAAAGAGTTTTTCCTTGATTCCCTAGATTAGTCTTCACAAGTGTTCTTGAGAGAGTTTTTAGGAGAATTCAATATAATTCTAAATGTAGGAAAGAATTTGAATGAGAGAAATAGAGTTTAACTCATTTAGAGGTTTTAGGATAGCATAGGAAGTCATAAAAGTCCCTTAGGAGTAGCCATAATTATAAAAAAATCATTAATGTAGCAGAATAAAATTTCTTGCTAGGGATCCCTTTTGAAGGTCTCATGGTCCATGCAACCCTCCCGTACGACCATACTTAGCCAATTCACAAGAAACATGGCACGGATGGGCTTTACAAAAATAGGCATAACTTCTTGACCCGAACTCAGAATTAGGTAAAACTGGATGCATTAGAAAGCTAAATCAAAGAGCTTCAATTTGGTAGGTTGTGAGATACCCATTTCTTTTTATGTAAGATATATTACTGTTTAAAGTTGACTCTTCTATCAGTTCTTATGAAAAACATAGGCAATGGAATTCCTTTGAACTTGACTTGATGAAGGAGACCCATGGTGACCCTTTACCACATAAATACGCTTGAATTGAGGGGTTGAAAGTGAACTAAGCTTGAGCTTGAAGATTCCATACTTAGAAAAAATTCAATATACGCTTCCATACAGTTGGTCTCACGGTCTGTCCAAGGTATACGGACCGTATACTCCTCTATGCCACTTCACTAGAAAAATGCTTCACAACAAAGTTCCAAGACACTGATCAAATACTTAGAATATTTTAACTCTCACACCTATATGGGGACCTCACAGACAGTAAAGGGTCATACGGTCTGTGAGACAGTCCGTGTGACATACCTTGGCTTCAAAACTATGAAGTTTCAAGCCCAAGCCTACCACACAATCCGCCACATGTTCTGTGAAGCCTCACATGGCCTGTGTGAGGTCTACGTGTGGTATGTTTTAATTCCAGACTTTAGGTTAAACCCCACACATCCCACACAGACCATGAATACTTCCATAGAGCGTCACCTTGGTCCAAAACATTCCAGAACCAAATTTTCAAGTTCCACTGAGGTCGTACAAAGTCCGGCTCCTTACATATTGTGAAACCAATAAGAAGAGTTACTAGGGTATTATGTTTCCCATATTCCCTAACTTGGTATTACTAGATAATCATAATTTTTTCTAACGTGTTGTATGCAGAACGGCGAGTTATGTTTACCAAATCCTTTGATCTAAGCAAGAGGCCAATTTCACTACCTGATTCGATCTATCCCCACAGTGTGATATTACTAACCCTTACATATTGTTCTAGTACAACCTCTGCTTCATCAAGTTTGATAAACTAGACGAGAGGGAACCAATTTAATTCTGTTAATTAATCTATTTTTCCATTCATTACTAGATCCAGTCAGTAACAACTAGGCGAGTTCTAACATTTACCACCATTAAAAGGTAATCAAAATGAAGAGAGTTAATTAATACATACATGCACTACAAGGACCCGGACTTCAGGAGACATTTTGATGAAACAATTCAAGTTTCCAGAGGTGTGTGAGTCATGGGGAATGCTTGTCTATGACTTTGGGTGACATAAAGAAAGATTTAAGGCTTAGTGGTCCTCTAGGGAACCTCCCACGAGTCGCAGTCCTCACCACTGGCCGTAGAAGGGGCCTTGGAAAATGCCCCAACTATCCAGGGGACAAAATCAGATTTTTACTAAGGCAAGCCACAAGAAGACCCTTTACGAGCCGTGTGGGGTCCTTAGTGACCTCCCAAGAGATTTGGAAAGGCGTTCTCATGAAGATCTCATCCTAAATTAATTTTCTAGGTATGAAATCACTGTCTCGGAACTTACATAGTTTGCATAAACACTTGCATGACTTGTATTCCCTTGCACGAGCCGTGTTCTCTTCCTTGGAGAAGAATTTGTTTGGATTCTTGTCCAATGTTAGATCCACAGACAACTGCATGATCCGTGGACCTTTGCACTAGCCATGAGGCTTCTTGACGAGACCCCTGGGCACTTCTTTAAGCTAATTTCATTATTGGATTTCTTCTAATCTTTGTTATTCCTAAGGGTCATTTATGACATTTTAACCTATCCCCTAAAACGACCTATACTCCTCTATTCATATTCAAATTCATTCCATACACTTAAAATGTTCGAACTCTCTTATCTAAAGAACTCCTCTCAAGTGAGACATTGGACATTTAGCTTGGAGCTCAAGAAGTGTCTTCTTCTTCAGTCAATTTCTTCATGATTATTCATAATTATCTAAATTATTTGGGATCGATTCATGGCCCCTTTCAACCATGAAGATCCCAAACTCTTTTATTCCCTGATATATGAATTTCAAGATTACTTTGAATACGGCTCTTTTAAATTATAGTTTATTTAATTCAATTTTGAGATATGAGTTATGTTTAATTGATGTTTTTAAAGTGATTAAAGCCCTAAGATGTTAAACTACATTGATATTATGAAGGTTTGAATATGCATATCCTTTTAAATGTTGAATTTAGTCATAGATGATATCAAGTATGTTTTAAATGTAAATTTCTTCATGGATTTACTTGTATTTCATCTTATATTGTTATTATAAGTATGAACCTCTATTGCCTACGGTATTTTCTCATCTTCATAACATGTGCGTACATGAACATTTAGTTTACATGAAGTTTATGAAGTGGGATAAGACCCAATTATGTTTATTAATATTATTTTCATGAAAGTATGGTTATAACATGATATGAGATCATATAATGCCTATGATAAGGCTCTTTGAGCAATTGTGGGTGTTTACACCAAAATGTAAAAGTATGATGAGTTATTTCTGTGCATGAAAGTATGATATGAAATATGATTTGGCTCTTTAGACCAAGTATTCTTAATCATGGAGTATGTTTGGATTTTAAGTCTAAGCATGCATTGAAATGATTTGAAACACTTATTCCTCATTATCAAGCATGTACATGTATATGTATGACATAGCGCCAAATGGGATTGTAGGTGGGAGGCCTATCCCCAAGGGTCTTAACTCTTTGTCATTAACTATGTGCGAAACATAGATTTATTTTAATGCCCTTTTGTGGATGATTATGCTATGATGATGAAAACTCCTTCCTAAAATGGTGTGTTCTGTAAGTAAAGCTTTCTTCTACGAAATGGGAGGACTATAAGGAGAAGTAGAGGTATATCCTTGCCAAGTAGATCGCCATTTCTTTGATGTAGGGCGTACATCAAAATTCTATGTAATAGCTCGCTTGGTCTCTCTTATGTCGGTTGAGGTCACATACCTGCTATTTCTAAAGTATTAAGACATTTCCTGCATCAAGGATTTCATTGTATAGTAGTGTATTACTCTTTCTTGTGTATATACTTCTTTCTATATATATGCCCTTGACATCTAATATTAAATGCAGGTTTGATGAGTTTATATTCATTGCATGTACACATACTTAGTACATTCAAAGACACTAACGCATACTCTTTGCCTATATGATATAAATCCTCCTCTTGACAGTTAGCTCAAAATGTGAAAGTTGTTGTGGTGAGCCCTATCATACAAGGACAACCACCATTCATCTACCTATTATGTTGCTTCTTGTTATGTTCTTTTACTTTGAGGGTGAGCCCGGGACATGTCTTGAACTTGTCGTATTCTATGACTTTGAGGCATTGTTGGACAATATTTAGACTCTTGTACGGATTTGTGCTATGTCATGTTATCTGCTCATAGAGATTATGATTATGACTATCTATTGAATGTTGATGATATGATGATATGATTATGATGAGATGGGAAACGTGGAAAGTCCTATGTCCTATTTTATCCCTATTACGTGAGTCATTCATACCTGCTCCTTAGTTTTTATGTGTTATGTGTTATATTTATCTTGCTAATCCCTATCCTTAGAACATCCCGCAGCGTGAGTCATACTTTACCCCTCCATTAGAACTACGTGTTTATTTCTTTTTTAAATGATTCTAAACTGATGATGTGTATATGGATGCTATGAGGCTTGATTGGGGACTCTCTGATTCCCATTCACTATGTCACTCCTAGGCCTTAGGCCCGGGTTGGACAAGATTATTATCAAGGCAATTGGTTTATAATTGATCCTCGGAGCCCAATATTTTACATCGAGTAGATTCCTATTCATGGGTATGACATGCACCATACCTATGTGTGGGAGGCTATGGTAGTGCTCTAGGAATTGTCTCATTTCTTTTTGCCATATGTAATGCTTTCGACTGTGTCTTAAGACTTCCTAACTTTTATGGTGTCTTTGATGCTTTATAGTAGATGCCTCCAAGAAGATCCACCCTACTAAAGTAGGTCTTGGAAGGACCAAGTCTCCCAAGAGCCTAAGGTAGAGATAGTTACTCAAGATAAATTCTAGAATGCCTTTGTGACACTTGCCCAAATGGTGACCAATCATGCTAGGTAGGTTAATCGTCCTCCTCATGCTCCGACTCGGGCTGCTAGAGTGAGTGATTTTACCTAGATGAATCCTCTAGAGTTTCATGGGTTGAAAGCTGAAAAAGACGCTTAAGACTTCATTGACGGACTCTCTAAAGTGTTGACTATCATAGGGGTGACTTCAGACGAGAAAGATAAGCTAGATGCCTACTAGTTGAAGGATGTGGCTCAAGTGTGGTACAAACAATGGTTGATGGAGAGGGTTGGATGATTGGATTATTTGGAAAGTGTTCAAAGTTTGCCTTTCTGGACCATTTCTTTCCTCTTGAGCTTAGGGAGGCCAAAATGATAGAATTTATCAACCTCAAATAGGGTAGCATGTGTGTGAGGGAATATTCCCTTTAATTCATAAAGCTCTCAACGTATGCTCCTATGTTAATAGATTACCCCGTGCAAGAATGCACAAGTTTATTTTTGGGATCTCTGATTTGGCTGTGAAAGAATTTCATATGGCTATGCTTATTCAGGATATGGACATCTCCAAGCTCATGTCTTATGTTGAACAACTTGAATGGGAAAAAATGAAGAAGAATAGGGTGAATGATTCTAGGAGAGCTCGTTATGATAGTGGGTGCCCTAACTCCAGGGTTAGTGGTGCATATGGTCTCTTCCAACAAGGCCAGGGTTTGAATGAAACGTTTTTCAATGTTAAAGTGCCTCCTCCCAACGCTCAGGTAGGAGGTTGGCCAATGCCTTCTTGGTGTGACAAGTATGGGTAGAATCACTCGGATACATATTTGAAACATTTAGGTGCTTGTTTTTGGTGTGGTGAGATGGGCCAAGAAGGGTCAGGGTAAAGTAGACCAAGATGGTCAAGGCTGGCAAAAAGCTCCACAAGATGGTACCCCCGGAAATAATAGGTCCTATTCTTTGCATGCTCGTCAAGAGGCAGAGGAGCCTCCGAATTTAGTGATTGGTATGTTAAAAGTTTTTTATTTTGATTCTTATTCTTTTGCTTGGTCTAGATGAAAATTTATCTTTTTTGACTGCTCCTTTGGCTGTTAAGTTTGGATTGAGTTCTGAAATATTAAGGGATCCCCTTGGCCTTTGTTGATGAAGGGAAGAATGAATTGGTAAAATATGTTCACTATTTGGCTGGGTTGGGTGTTAGATTGGCTGACTCTAATGAAGGTGGTATTCATGATCTGAATGGGTCTAACTCTTCTGTGGTTATTGATGTCAAGGCTAAACAACATTTAGACCCATCCTTGGTTAAGTTAAAGAAATTGGTTGTGAAAAAGAAAGTAGAGGTTTTCTCCTAAGGGAGATATAGTGCTTTGATATCAGGATCAGTTGTGTTTTCTGGTTGTTGATGGCCTTAGAAAGGTGATCAGAAGTGAAGCCCACAACTTATTATTTCATACATTCGGGATCCACCAAAATGTATTGGGATTTGAAGGAAGTGTATTAATGGCATGGTATAAAGAAAGACATAGGCAAGTTTGTATCTGAATGTCCTAATTGTCAATTAGTAAAGGTAGAACGTCAAAGGCCAGACAGTTTAGGACAGGATTTAAGATTGCCACTTGGAAGTGGGAAGATACGAATATAGACTTTGTGGATGGTTTTTCCAAATTCAAAAGCAATTTGATACAATTTGGGTTATCATTGATAGGATGACTAAATAGGCTCATTTCCTACCGGTCAAGAATACCTTCAATGCTGAAGAATATGCAAGGTTATATATCCAACAATTTGTAAGGTTGCATAGTGTGCCTATATCTATCATATTTGATCATGGCAACCAATTTATTTCCCACTCTTGGAAATTGTTTCAAAAAGGTCTTGGCACGAAAATGAAGTCAAGTATCGCTTTCCATCCTCAAATTGATTGGAAAAGCCAAGAGGACAATTCAAACTTTGGAAGACATGTTGAGTGCTTATTGGCATGCCCAGAGTCCCACTAAGGCGGACTGGCACCCGTTGCCAACAAGTCTCGAGAAGAACCAACATGTAACCATGCACTGCTATGAACATTATAGGGGGTTTCTATATTCCGCATGCATTAAAGAAGGTAGATAATAATAACAAGCCAAAAGAAAATGCATATGACCAGGTCGTTGGAGCCACAATGTCTAAAGTACGAGACATGGCCACACATTAATTTACATAGTCTACAAAGCCTCTAAATAAGGAACAATATCAGATAAGGGACTATATAAGCCCTACCTCATGACTAACTATACAATACAAAATATAAGCTCTAGATACATAGAGCCTTGAAGCAACATGTAGCTCAGTAACAATAGTTGGATATCCCATACTCCTACTGGGGTAATCTCCAGTACTTGTACCTGCAAAATGAAATGCAGGTCCCTCGTAAGGGATATCAGTATGAGATAGTGTACCGAACATGTAAGGCATGATGTACTATACAAGAAGAAAGAACTCAAATGAAATAATACATTGGTGTAAGGAATAAGAGACCACCTTTAGTCATTGTGCGGAATCATGTACTTTATGTTCTTTTTATTACATTTCCTTTCTTTACTATATAATCTGTGCAGAACATATAATACAAATTACTAGCTGATCAGTGGTAAATCAATATCAGGATCGGCCCATGCTAGGCTTTCCTTTCACCCCTGGGATACCCCCCGTAATGGGATCAGCCCATGCTAGGTGATCCTTCCACCCCTAGGCTACCATCCACCAATAAGCAACATACTTTATCTTTTATTTACTTTTGAGATGATTCTTCTGGTAGTCATAATATTTGAGTTGTAGGACCACAAATATAGCATGTAACATATAAATAATCATATAAGACAAGGTTACACAAATAATGAAATGCATAGGAGAAGAAACAACATGTGAACTTTGTTTAGTAGAAAGAACTCGTGTATCTTGGTATCCAAGTATGTATGCAGATTTGTAAATAACTATGTATGGGTGCATATGAAGGTATGAAAGAGAGGAGACATGATTATTATTTGTGTCGGAGTTGGTAAGTGCTTTTATGTGTCAAGGAAGAATCTAGATTTAATGCCAAGTCATACGAAATCAGGTAGTCTTACATACCTTATTGTACCACCTCGCTATCACCTCGAAATAACCTTCTGTACTCCAAAATATTTTTTTATAGTACAGTAGGTGATAAAATTGTTATTAGTATCCAATAGATACATCTTGGCAGTCCAATCTCATAAAAAAAAACACAGGCAACAAGCGTGTATTTATCAACCCGCGTATATTCTTTCAGTCTTTTTGCCTCTAATCATATTTTCTAATACACATTCTCATATTCATATCATGTGCAACTTGTTTTAGTGTCATTATAGTATCACAATAGCCTACAAGGCACAACACATAACAATTCTACAATTTCCAATTATCAGCCCATAAGTTCCTACCAAAAGCAGGATTAAGATATCATGCAAGAACTCATTTGTAAGGAAAACAAAAATGATGCATCAACCTTGTTACATTATTCCGGAACCAATCCTATTTAAAAACACCAACTTTCCTTCATTATCAATCCAAGCAAGAAAAGAAAAGTCTCGAAATAAATAAGGAAAGTGAGTAGAAACTCTTGGAACACATGTTGTCCAATATTTCACACAAGCACAACCAGATTACTTCTCTTATTTTTCGTGGAAAAATTGCACTAAATACATAGGTATTCTTACTTACCTTAACAACCATGAAATAGAGCTCCTCCAAGAAATACACCCTTAACTTGGGCAACTTTCTTCTACAATGTAAGAAACATTTTAGGAAGGTGGTGATGTAGCTGCTTGTCCCTTTCATTTGGGCCTTAATGTGTTCCAATTTTATGGGCCTTGGATGTCCATTTTTCTCTTTTTCCTCCACTTAGTTTAGGCCCAAATAATCACGTGGGTTGTGAATGTACTTGGGCCCTTTTTCTATTCATCTTGGGCAGGGAAATAATGACCCTTTATAATGCTAAACTATGGGCCAAAAATACACCCTTAACTTGGGCTTTATCCATTATTGGACTTGGACCGATTCAATGTTGGGCCTCCTCTCCACCTACCTAGCCTGTTTAAGATAAGCATATAGTTGACTCACTTGCTGGCTTCCTAAGTCCTACAAGCAACTCACTTTTTTTTACTTTGTTTAAGGTCACGATCTTCTTAATTTAGCTTACAACTTATATACACTAATTCATTTCAAGCGTTAGATGTAAATATAGCCCTCCAATCTAAAAGTTAGGTACTTTTAAAACTGGTGTTCCTTCGACCAATCCATATCATGTTCCATATGCATTGAAATAGTGCATGTAAGATGTGGGGTGTTACATCCTCCCCCCTTAGGCATGCATCCCCGAATGTTAGCATAATTGGATAGCTTAAACAAGTGCAACCCTTCATTTATACCAACTTTTGACACCATAATAAGCATTCAAGAACGCATACCTAGTAAAGACTCAATTCTGTATCTTGTACTTCCTCTTTAGCTTCAAATAAATAAGGGTACTTAGATCTCATCACTTCTTCTTCCTCCCGCGTTGTCTTTTCTACTTGCTGGTTCCTCTAAAGTACCTTTACTGAAACTATTTCTTTATTTCTTAGATTCTTAACTCGATAATCTAGAATAGAAATAGGTAGATTTTCATAGGTGAGATCTTCTATAAGATGCACATCCTTAATAGGAGTGATACAGGATGGGTCACCTGTGCATTTTTAAAGCATTGAGACATGAAACACTAGATGAACCATTGAAGGTTCTTGTGGTAGCTCTAATTCATAAGCAACATGTACAAACCTTTTAATAATCTTATATTACCTAAGTAACGTGGGCTCAGTTTTCTCTTCTTACAAAATCTCATAAAACCTTTCACTTGGGACACCTTTAAGAATAATGAATTTCCTACTGAGAATTCTAGTCCTCTCCCCCTAGCATCTGCATATGATTTGTGATGACTTTAGGAAATTTCTAACCGATGTTGTATTACCTTAACTTTTTTCATGACTTGTTGGACTAGATCTGGCCCAAGCAAGGTGGTTCCACCCACTTCAAACCATCAAACTGGAGACCTACATTTCCTTCCATACAAAGCTTTATAAGGTGCCATCTTGATCCTTGAATGGTAGGTATTACTATAGGAAAATTCAATAAGAGGCAAATGGTCCACCCAATTACCCTTAAAGTCCAATGCACAAGTCGGTAACATATCTTCAAGTGTTTGAATGGTGCGTTCTACATGACCGTTTGTTTGAGGGAGGAAAGTTGTACTCAAATTCACTTGTGTCCCTAGACTCATTTTGAAGGCCTTCCAAAACTCTACGGTGAATTAAGCTCCCCGATCAAATGTAATGGAGATTGGGACACCATGTAGCCTAACTATCTCTTTGAGGTATAACTTTGCATGATCTATAACTGTATTATTACTCCTAATTGGTAAGAAGTGTGCTGACTTTATGAGTTTATCAACTATTATCCATATGGAGTCAAACTTCTGAATGAGCGAGGTAACCCAGTAACAAAATCCATATTGATCATTTCTCACATCAACGTTGGAAGCTCTATGCACTGCATGTAACCTCGCAGCTTTTGGTGCTCTACTTCGACTTTTGGCAATTTGGACATTGAGACACAAATTTTGCAAGGTCTTTTTTCACGACTCCCCAATAAAACATCCCCTTCAGGTCATGATACATTTTAGTTGATCCTAGATGGATGGAATATCTTGAATGATGAGCTTCTTCAATTATCCTCCTTCTTATCCCATTAATATCAGGCACGCATAATCTATTTTGGCAATACAGTACTCCATTTTGTGTAAGTTCAAATCCCTTCATCATACCCTGACTCAAATTTTACTTGAGCCGTCGTAGAACAGGATCCTTGAACTTCCTTTCTTTCACCGCCATAACAAATGAGGACTCTATAGTATTATGCACAACAAACCCTTCCTTTGGAGTTTCAAGAAGGCAAACTCCCAAATTGGCTAGTTGACATAGATCTTTAGCCATTCCTTGATGTCTCATGGTTTGATCACTAATATTCATGATTTACTTATAACTCAGAGCATTAGCTATCATATTTGCTTTCCCCGGATAGTATAGTATATCAACGTCATAATCCTTTAATAACTCTAGCCATCTCCGATGTCTTAAATTTAGGTCTTTCTACTTAAAAAAATACAACAAACTCTTATGATCAGTATATATATCAATGTGAACCCCATACAAAAGGTGGCGACATATTTTCTGAGCAAACACAACCGCTGCTAGCTCAAGATCATGAGTTGGGTAGTTTTTCTCATGCGGTCGTATTTGTCTAGAGGCATAAGATATTATCCTATAATATTGTGTCAGTACACACCCTAAGCCAACTCCTGAAGCATCGCAATACACGGCATACCCCTCGATGCCTTCTAGAAGTACTAGCACAGGTGCAGAAGTTAACTTATTTTTCAGCTCTTGCAAGCTCCTTTCACATACATCATCCCATAGGAACTTGGTTGCCTTATCTATCAACTTTTTTAGAGGTTCATAAATAGAAGAAAAAACTTTAACAAACCTTTTATAACAACCTGTCGACCCTAGGAAGCTCTGAACTTCCGTGGATGATGTTGGCCTTGGCTAATTTTTGATAGCCTCTATCTTTTGTAAATTAGCCCTTATTCCCTCATTGGACACAATATGACCAAATAATGCCACTTATTATAACCAAAATTCATATTTAGAAAACTTGGCATAAACCTCCCCTTTGGTTCCCCAACATTGCTTTACCATTCAAGAACTATCTTATTTGGAAAATAAAAGTACACTCTCTTAGTTCGGCAATCCACGGTGGCATAGCAAGAAGCTAACAAATCCATACCCATTATAACATGGAATTCCACCATTTCTACCTCAATAAGGACAACCAATGTGTCAGGTCACAAATAGTTACCGCACAATCATAATAAACTGTTCTAGCCATAATAGAATCACCAGTTGGTGTAGTCACTTCAAATGGTTTATTCAATAATTTGGGTGTTCTCTTAAGCTTCCCAAAAACCAGTAGGGTTATGGATGATAGTGTAGAACCAGGGTCAATTAATGCATATATATTATGTAAAAATATGGACAATATACTTGTGACCACATTGGGTGAAGCTTCCAAATTTTGTCGATTGCCAGAGCATACGTGCGATTCTGGACACTGTTGGAGCCAGTTGCCCCTCTAACACCTCTACCACAACCTATAGGTACTTGTTGGTCCCTACCTAATAGACAAACTGATGATGATAATGCAGCAGCTGACCTAGTAGATTGTGCTATATCACCCATACGTCTCCTTGGACAATCTCTCATCATATGCCCTAGTGCACCATACCAATAACAAGCATTTGTCCCAACACAATATGTACCTGAATGACTACTCCCACATTGTTAGCAAGGCTATCTAGGAGTTATTTGTTGGCTTACCAAATATCCCTTTATTTGTGCACCTAGTGCTCCACTTCTTCGACCAAACTGATTACTTCTAGACCCTTGGAGTTGTGGTGGAGCACTAGTTGTAGAGTAGAAGGATGATGTCCTGGGTGGTCTATTAGGAAACTAAGGCCTAAGCTTATCTTGAGATGGTGTAAACTGCCCCATCCATCTGGCCCTCTTGGACTGGCCCCTTTCCAACTCTTGTGTCTTTCTTATTTTCCTTTGATCCTCCAATTTCTTTGCAAAAGTTTGTATCCTTGCTATATCCATGTCTTTATTCAAGGAAACAATGGTATGGTCTCTTACCAGATACATATCCAATATATCCATATATCGATGAACTTTATCTGCCATAGTAGCAACTATATTAGGAGTATACCTTGCTAGGGATGTAAATTAAAGGCTATACTTGTTTACATTCATATTTCCTTGGTGGAGATTCAAGAACTGATCTGCATGGGCCTCTAGAATTTCTAATGGCAGGTAATGATCAAGAAATGCCTCTTTGAATTCCTTCTAGGTAGTTGGAGGTGCATCTATACCCTTGGAATGCTTCAAAGCTTCATACCACAGCATCATCACACCCTTCAACCTATATGTCGCTAACTCGACAGCTTCTGTACCACTCACATGCATAACATCTAAAGCGCGTTGAATCTGGTCATCAAAGTCTTGGGGATCTTCATTAGGATCTGACTTGGTGAAGGATGGAGGATCCAAATTAAGGAAGTCATGTATCCTCATGCTAACTGCCCTATTAGCACCACCTACACCTATGACTGGGCCTTCCTTTCTTTGACTTTGGCTAGCAACTATACGAGTCAATAGCTAGACTGCATTTCTCAAATCCTGTACGGTGGCATCGATAGGTGGTTCTGGGGAATTTCACTACTTCTTGGTTCATCAGGAGCTGGAGGAGTTGGAGATGTGATGCGCTATCAAAATACAGCACATTTGATGCCCTAAACAAGGGATTATCCGAGTTCATAGTGCGACTTTTTATGGTTTTATATGTTTTTGTGTTTTTCCTACAGAAAGCTAGGTTGGCATGATTTTGAAGAAAAGTTGCAGATTTTACTGAAGCATAGGATATATGAGCACACTTACGAGTCATAGCCCAAGCTACGTATGTAGGTGTGTCATAGCAAGAATCAGAGACCAAAAATTTAGAAATCTGCTAAGTGGAGGTCACCCTATGAGGCCATTCTACGAGTCATAAGTCTTATTATGACTCGTATAGGTAGACTCGTAGCAAGAATCAAAGAGCCAAAATGTTGGACAAAAAAACTGAAAGCCGAGCTACGAGAGGAACATATGAGTTGTAGCTCAAGCATTGACTCGTACCTATGGCTTGCACTAATTTAGTCTAAGATGCTAAGAACCTGATAAGAGACACCTATTAAGACTCGTAGGTCATCCTATCAGTCATACCTATGAGATTTATCAGTTGCCAGCTGTCTTTTCTGGCAAATTCTAGGGTTATTTTATAAATACTTTATGATATTTTATGTTAGGTTTTTAGAAGGAATTTTCGACTAAAAGACATTCTACAATTATCTTTTAAATCTTTTCTTAGTTTTTTTATGTAGTTTATTGTTCTCACTTGAAAAACTCATTTTGGAGATTGAAAATCTTGCCTTGTACTCATTGTTGATCAATCAAGCTTGTGGGTTTTGCAACTTGTGGTGTCTTCACTTTTCATTGTGTTGCTAAAACTCTCAACTATGTCCATTATTTGTATTTTGTATGTTTTGCCTTAGCCATGAGTAGCTAAGCACCCACAACTTGGGGTTGTGGGAACCATGGGTAGTTGACTTGAGATGACATAGGTTTATTGCATTTCTATGATTAGGGTTTCACATGTATTGTATATTCCCCTTCATTATGATTGTTGTTTGGTGGTGGACAACACCAAACACCGCCTACTATCTTGATCCTGACCAAGGTAGTGATAAATAGGAAAAGGGAAGTAGATGACAGGATTCGATGAGGGACTTGATTGTCTCGCCGACCGTTCGGACGTCCGTGGGAGGAGGCCCCTTGAGCATAGTGATAACCCAGAGCTGACTTCGAAGAAGCTGCGATAGGAGGAGAAGCCCATGCCTGAGGAGGTTGTCTAAGATTGCTATTGTTGATGGCTATTCAAAGAGATTGAGCACAACATATCCCACATGGAGAGGATACTTCCGTTATTGCTGCAGAAGAGATGGGGCCCTAAGACTCCACAGATCGGCCCGAGACTAGTGCTTGATGCACCATGATGTTTGACCTCTTCTGAACCTAGCTCTTACTTTGCTTTATGGATATTTTGACCTTGTGTTAGACAAAATAGTTTTCTTGTTGGTTTTTAGATGTTTTTGGTGGATAACGTTCTTACTTTGGGTTTTGGATATTAATTTTGTTGATTGTTAGTTTTTAATGTCTATATATCTACTTTATGTTTTCATTTTCTCGTTAAGTTTGTGTTTTTACTCTGAGCAAAAAGTATCATGTTTTGGTGGGGTGGTGGAAGCTATAGACCAAGGTAAAGTCTGAGTAGGCTCAAGTCCATAACTTCCCCTATTTTTGATCCCACGGTTTTCTTGTCGTGCTTCTTTTTCTTTGTGGATGTTTAATTTTCTGTTGAACCGGTATGTTTAAATAGTATAAATAATTGGTATCCATAGTAGTGCTATCTATAGGCACATATATAATTTTTTGATGTGTTTTTAAAGTTTTGATGAAAAATTAGGTACGCACAAAATTTTTGAGGTTGTGATTATTGATGCATTCATACATTTTTAGTATCTGGCAATATTTGTTCTGATATTGTGAAGGTAAGTTGTGACTGAACTTAACGAGTCTATAATTGATTGTGGATGCAATTGTCATGTGCATTGTGAGCTTATTTTGCTGCATTCATGCATCTTGTATGGACTCAGAACATGCCTTGTTACTCTAAGATTGGTTTGGTGATGTGGTGGATATGAAAAGGATCTTAGGCCTTTCATCTTTGAGTGAAACAACTTTTGGCCTAAATGACCCATCAAATAAGTTAGTGAATCCCTTGTTCTAAATTTTTGAATTTATCATTTATTTTTTCTTTCTTGATACCTTTCTAACTTAACCTTGCTTGATAAAAGACCATGACATTGGCCCTGGTCTATCTTTGAACATGTGAACCTTGATTGAGGCCAAAGGCCTAAGTTGACGGGGGCTGTAGTTGGTGGCCCTGGTTTGAGGGATAGATACTGTGCACTTCACCTCAAGCTAAAAGCCTAAGTTGAGTGTGGCTCTTATTGCGGTAAAGTAATAATAATAAGGTGGTTTGTAGGGAAATCAAGAATGAAATGAAAAGGCATGAATCAGTGAAGAAAAAGAAAAGAAAAGTGCCTTGAGTTAAGAAAAAGTAGCAAATATGAGTTTGAAATCGAGGTACAGTTAAAAAAAAAAACAGAAAGAAAGCACTCAAGAAAACTTCAATACAGGAGAATAAGGGTGGATTCATTAAAAAAGGTTGGATTATGAAAGCAAAAAGTGTGATGAACATGGTTTAAGGATAGCTTTTAGTCACTACTTGCCCAAAATACCATACCAAAGTACCCTGAACCAATTTACAAGCCTATAAGTCCTAAAATGATCCAACTCCACTTTATCACCAAACCAGAAGGTGAGTATAAAGTCAAGCCTATGGTTTTAGTCAATATGCATTGAACTTCAATTGTGAGAGTGTGAATGCTTCCTAAGTCCCTGAATTCTAAGTGCTTTTGAGTTCGTATGAGGGACTTCTTTACAGTGATGGAATTTGCACTACTTGAGTACCATATGACTATACCAGCAATTATGGACGGTTGTGTTTTTCTTGCAAAAAAGCTAGGTTGGCATGATTTTGAAGAAAAGTTGCAGATTTTGCTGAACTTAGGACATACGAGCACACTTATGAGTCATAGCCCAAGCTATGAGTTGTAGGGTGTGTCTTAGCAAGAATCAGAGACCAAAAATTCAGAAATCTGCTAAGTGGAGGTCACCCCCACGAGGCCATCCTACTAGTCATAAGACTCACTATGAGTCATATAGATGGACTCGTAGCAAGAATCATAGAGAAAAAATGTTGGATGAAAAAACTAAAGGCCAAGACTACGAGAAGAATATACGAGTCATTACTCAAGCAATGTTCATACCTGTGGGTTGTACCAGTTTATTCTAAGATGCCAAGATCCTGATACGAGACCCCAACTATGACTTCTAAGTCATCCTATGGGTCGTACCTGCGAGACTTATCAGCTACCAGCTGTCTCTTTTGTGTAAATTCTAGTGTTATTTTGTAGATACTATATATAGTTTAAGTTAGGTTTTTAGAAGGATTTTTTGACCAGAAGACATTCTACAATCATCCTTTGTATCTTTTCTTAGTTTTTTTTAGAGTAATTTATTGTTCTCTCTAGAAAAGCTCATTTTAGGGTTTGCAAATATTGCCTTGTACTCATTGTTGATCAATCAAGCTTGTTAGGTTTGCAACTTGTGGTGTCTTTACTTTCCATTTTGTTGGTAAAACTCTCCAGTATATCCATTATTTGTATTTTTGTGTGTTTTGCCTTAGCCATGAGTATCTAAGCACCCACAACTTGGGGTTGTGGGAACCATGGGTAGTTGACTTGAGATGACATAGGGTTATTGCATTTCTATTATCGGGGTTTCGCATGTATTGTCTATTTCCCTTTATTATGATTGTTGTTTGGTGGTGGCCAACACCAAACCCCACCTACTATCACGATCCCGACCATGGTAGTGAAGAATAGGAAAAGGGAAGTAGATGACAGGATTTGTTCGATGTCTTCTCACCTAATCAACTGAACCTGACCAAGGAGAGGTTAACTGGGACAATTGGTAATGGTTAGTTGGCGCGTCATAGTTGCCGGCCAAGCGCCATGGTGAAATTTGACCTTCATCTTCACAAGAGGGCTGGAAAAACCTAAGTTACCGTCCCACATATGACTCTTCAATTGTTGTTATGTTACCTAAGGTAATCGAGTCAATGACCCATGGGGAACACAATTCCCATGTTGTCCCTAAAATTGAGTATTAGTCCACATAGTAGTATAGTTGTAATTTTACTTTTGTTTTTGAATCACAAAAACCCCCCATTTAGTGATTTTAGTTATTGATACTTGAAATGATTAGTAGTGAAGTATTGTAGTCAAGCCCTATATTCCCTATGGATTTGACCCTAACCTTAGGTTAGGTTAGTTGCTAACAACAACCGGTTTCTTATTGGATCGTGAACATCACATTTGTCATCATAAAATTATGGCGTCGTTGACAAGGAAAACAACTAGTTTTTTATTTGATTTCACTATTAGTAAGTTCTAGTCTTGATTTCTTAACTCTCCTGTATTTTACTTTTTGTTTTTGTTTTTGTCAGGTTATTTTAGGTGCAAGTTTGCTTGCATTCTGATTGAAAACAAGTTCTACATTGCAAACGACTTGTTGTAATCTTTCTAGAGGCGCGCTCTATTTTATGGGCAAGAGTCCGAAGATCCCCAAATCCACCTATATAATTTCACTCAAACTTTGAGGGGGATCCTTGGGACAAGACATCTTGCTTGGGAGGGCATGGCTCTTCAGGTTTTTCCCATGACTCGCTGGAGTGAAGCTGTGAAATAGTGGTCAATTCTCCCACACGATGTTTGCACTAATTGGGGGAAAATACACAGAGGCATCCTCATGAACTTTTATAAGGAGTCCAACAAGAAAAAGCTACAGGAAAACATCTGTAATTTCAAAAGAGTCCAGGAGAACCAATGATAGTGGCTTGGGAAAGATACAAGCAGTGCTTGGCAGCAAATCAGAACCATGGTCTGACTGATAATGAATTGCGGCTAGCTTCTACCGAGCATAACCTATGAGCAACAAGGGCAGGCTGACGCATTGTTTGGAGGGGACTATTGGGAGTTCATAAGACGACCATTTAATAAGATCACTAGAGTGCTATCTGCAGTTGCCCAAGTCTACAACCCCTTCAAGGGCAAACCAGACCATTTACTAGTGCATCTACTGGAGCCTGAAGTAAACCCAAAAGAGAAAATGTTGCACATTGGATGAGGTTATATACCAGCATTGAATCACTGATAAACTAACCCGGATTGAGCATATGCTTAAACAAGTCCTGATCAAAGTGAATGAGCAAGATGACAGTGTTCGAGTGATAAAGTTTGATGTCCTTAAATGTAGCTACAAAGTTGAAAAATAACCTATATCAACGCAAAGTCTTGGTGATAGGATGGAGGAACTTGCTAAGCAACTAGATGTAGTGCAAGATGAATAAAGGAAGAGTAGAAAGAGCAGCAATGGAACTCATAGAGATGTTTGATTATCTATGATGGCATAGTCGAGCCATGATGCTAAACAAGGGCTTCTTGGGAGGCAATCCAAGCATCTTTTGTTTGTCGATTTATTTTGATACATTTTGTCATATTTAACTTGTTGGTTAGTAATTTAATGATGTGTTGTGATTGTTGATACTTTGAACCAGTTTTATCAATGGGCATTTTGGTGTATTTTGAGTAATAGGTTGTAGGAACAAACCAAGAACTGAAGAATGGAAAAATTAAGCTTGGATGCAGCTTCTACAAGCAAGCCTATGTGTCATAGTGAATGTTACAACTCATAGTCATGCCTTGTAGAGGGAAACAGTGAGTGCCAGAAGCTGGCACACACACTACGAGCCAACCTTATGATTTTTAGGGACGCCTACGAGTTGTAAGTGGCATTTGTAGTGATCAAGTATGAAATCATAATTTTCCTAAGTGTTGGGTCTGCTACGAGAATGGGATCTACGAGTCGTATTAATTAATACAACTCGTAGTCAGGGTCTCGTAAGACCAATTTGCAGAATTTAAAAGGGAGAATTGTTTGGAATATTAAGAGACTAACGTCTCTTGGCTCTTCATGTCCCTTCATGAAGTGTCTCCTTTTAGTTTGTAACTCTCCTCATCATTTTCCTTCAATATTTCATTCATCTTTACATCTTTCACCCACTAAAATTCCCCAGCAAGTGAATTGTGCACCAAGAACTCTTCCAATTTTTCTTCTTTTCATCGCACATTCTCACATTCATCTGGTAAGTCCTCATGGTTAAATTTGGTTTGTCTCTAAAAAATCCTTGTCTTATGGATGATTGAATGAAGGCCTCAGGATCATGATTAGCATAACCATGCAAAAGTGCCTGCGAAAGTAAGAAAAATGTGGTATATAATTGTTTATGTCTTGGTAAAAGGTCGAGTCTTGAATTCTGCCCTTGTTTGGTGATTCTAATATCTAATATTATGGTCATGTGATTTTGTTCCGTATTTTATGGATCATTATGAAGATCATGTGGGATTGAAATTATTGGGTTGAGGAGTGTTGTAGTTTTATTTTCAGTGTACGTTGATGTTGATAATCTAGGAGGGATTTTGAACTATTAAGGAAAAATTCATGCTTTGTTTTGATACATTTGGTAATGAAGGGTACTCATGTTTACACTTGTATCGCCTATGCCTTTGTGCCTGTAAACTCTGATGTTTTCTTGATTTGTTGTTAGTCTTTGTGGAAAGGGTAGAGACACCCGACGGGCTCTCTGTTTTCTTCTACGAGGACCCACTACAAGTCGTTGGTCACTGTATGAGTCGTAGTGGCCCTTTATAGAAGCAAACAGTCATCCATGGTGCCTTAACCTTTTCCATGTGAGATTTGCCTACAATTCGTAGCACCTGTTGCGAGTCGTAATGGTGGTCTTATGGCGCAGATCTAAATATTCAACATGTCTCTAAAATGAGATACGAGTCAAGACCATGACTAGTAGGTAACCCTATGAGTCATACGTGCACCTCGTACCTAATTCTAGATTGCATTTTTTATCTATTTTCTTAGTTCAACGAGGCTATATAACGACTAGTGGGCCTCCCTATGAGTCTTACCTGCACCTCGTATCTGCATCCCTACACCTGGTTCAGTTTGTTTTTACTTAAGTAATCTTAATAGTCATGTTTGTCATTTGTTACTTGTTTGATTGAAACAAAACATCATGGAACTCATGCTTTATCATGTTGACAATTTTTCAGAGATAATGTCTTCAAGAGGTCGAAGAAGTTATGACAGTGTTTTAGGTCATCGCCTAAGGGATGAGTCCATCGAGGAGGAGCTATCAATTGAAGAGATGAATGTGCACCCTGACCTTTAGGCTAAGGTGCCCTTAACACGATCACACTCAACTAGAATACTGATGGAAGTAAATAGCACATCCTAGTCTAATGAGGAGGGTGAAGAAGACGGGTCAGGTGATGATGACTCCACTTCTTATTCTATTTCTCTTGAAGTGTCTCTGGCTCAGCCAGAAGAAATTGCTCCTCCACAGCCAGCAAATTCTACTTAAACCATCACCTACACCGACCCAAAAAACACAAGATGGTGTGTTCCAGGAATGAAAGAGATCTATGATAAGGGACTGGAACCTAAGAGTCAAGGGAGGCTGGTGCAGAGATTTCATGAGGAAGCAATATTGAAAGACTCAGGGTTAAAAGGTGTGCTAGGTTTAGACGCTGATATTGACCACCATGGGTTTGGATGGTTATCACAAGTTCTGGTAAGTACACCCCTTACCTGGTCCGAGAATTCTATGCCTTTTACTATACTACTTCACGTGGTAAGCTTCCAAGGCTCATGAAGCCTATTGATGCACCACAGTTGAGTGCAGTCATGGTCAAGGGTGAGGTTGTTGACATCTCAACAGAAACTATTCGAAGGGTTCAATTCGGACCTAATTAAAGAGCTCCACATTCCAGAGCAGAATATGATCACAGAATGGCAGACATGAGGAAAACAGTTAATTATAATGATGTCGGGCTGAGAATGGAGTTATTGAGATGGATAGAGGGCCAAATTTTCGAGGAAGGAGTTGAGCCGATATGAGTTACAAACCATACCAAGCATATTCTAAAGGCCCATCTCTTATTTAGGGATAAGTTTTGGTGGTCTATTATCTGATGGCACATCAGGCCCATATTCATGGATAATGTGATAACATTAGAGAGGGTCGTGTTGTTAGCGAGCATCTTGGCAGGGTATGACACAGATTGGTTTCTTGCTATGGCAGAATAAATCCACGAGTCAGTGGTCCGGACTCAGCAAGCATTGCCATTCCCCATTCTAATTCATAGATTATGCAAGGAAGCTGGTGTACGGGTCTCTATCCTTTTGGACCCTCATATAGAGGCTTTGCATAAGATGGACCCTAGGCTAATCAAGGCTGATAAAAATGCAATAACCCTATAGAGACCTATCCCACCTCCTATGCCAGAGCCATTCCCAGTAGAACCTCAGACCCTATGTTCATCTCCAGCTACTACCAGCACTACTCCGGCTATTGTAGAGCTTACACCAGCGGTTGAGATCGAGTCTACACAATCCTCCAGCACTCCTGGACTAGCAGCATCTATGTTAAAGGTTGATCCTCTTTTCTCTGTTGTTTCATTTCAGGCTTTAATACGCAGGGTGGCTATAGCAGAAGGCAGACTACATGAGTTGTCAGCACGGGTCCGGGAATTGATTGATCAGACTGTTCGGGACTCTAGGGAGAGGAAGAACACATTTACTTGAGACTTAGTTGATGAAAGAGACTAAGTGGTGGGTGCCCGGATCGATCCATTTGAGACTAGAGTCCAAAGGAGGCTTGAAGGAGCTAGGATTACCGATGCGAGCACGGTTACTGAGGAGTTGGCAAAGTTCAAGTCTAATTATTACAAATGTTGCCATCCCCAGTTCCATCCCCAGAGCTAACGTCTGTAGGTTATAAGGCATTTGATTGGCTCACTGACCATCCGGACGTCCGTTTGAAGAGGCCCCTTGAGCATAGTGATGACCCAGAGCTGACCTCGAATAAGCCGCAATAGGAGGAGGAGCCAATATCCAAGGAGGTAGTGTAGGAGTCGCTGTTGTTGGATGCTATTCAAAGAGATCGAGCACAACACACCCCAAATAGAGAGTGCACTTTCGTCACTACTGCAGAGGAGATGGTGCCCCAGGATCTCGCTGATCAGCCCGACACTGGTGCTTGATGCAATATGATGTTTGACCCCTTGTGACCCTAGCTCTTACTTTGCTTTATGGATATTTTTTCCTTGTGTTAGACAACACTGTTTTTTGTTTGTTTTTGGATGTTTTTGTTGGATAATGTTCTTATGTTGGATTTTGGATATTAATTTTATTAATTGTTAATTTTTAATATCTATATATCTATTTTATGTTTTCATTTTCTCATTAAGATTGTGTTTTTACTTTGAGGACAAAGAATCATGTTTTGGTGGGGTGGTGAAAGTTATGGATTAAGGTGAAGTCTGAGTAGGTTCAAGTCCATAATTTCCCTTATTTTTTATCCCAAGTTTTTCTTGTCATGCTTCTTTTTCCTTGTGGATGTTTGATTTTCTGTTGAACCGTCATGTTTAGATAGTGTAGATAATTGGTAAATCGATAGTAATGCTATCTATTGGTATATACGTAATATTTATATGTGTTATTAAAGTTTTGATGAAAAATTAGGTATCCTCAAAATTATTGAGGTTGTGATTATTGATGCATTTATACATTTTTTAGTATTTGGCAATGTTTGTTCTGATATTGTAAAGGTAAGCTGAGACTGAAAACATGACCTGTGAGTCTATACTTGATTATGAATGCAATTGCTATGTGTGTTGTGAGCTTATTTAGCTGCGTTCATGCATCTTGTATGGATTCAGAACTTACCTTGTTACTCTAAGATTAGTTTGGTAATGTGGTGGATATGGAAAGGATCTTAGGCCTTTGTTCTTTGAGTGAAACCACTTCTAGCCTAAATGACCCACAAAA
The DNA here is from genome assembly GCA_011800125.2 of Solanum clarkiae. Lineage (NCBI taxonomy): Eukaryota > Viridiplantae > Streptophyta > Magnoliopsida > Solanales > Solanaceae > Solanum > Solanum clarkiae. Next base: position 89,312 of record JAABOM020060357.1, read on the forward strand.
TAAGTGAGTGAATCCCTTATTGCAAATGTTTGAGCTTATCATTTACTCTTTCTTTCTTTATACCTTGCTAACTTAACCTTGTTTGATGAAATAACGTGATATTAGCCCTTGTCTATCCTTGAACATGTGAACATTGATTGAGGTCAAAGGACTAAGTTGAGGGTGGCTGCAGTTGGTGGCCCTAGTTTGAGGCGTAGATATTGTGCACTTCACCTCAGGATAAAAGCCTAAGATGAGGATGGCTTTTATTGTGGTAAAATAATAATAATAATGTGGTTAGTTAGGAAATCAAGAAAGAAATGAAAAACCATGAACCGAGTGAATAAAAAGAAAAGAAAAGTTCCTCGAGTTGAGAAAAAGTAGCAAAAATGAGTTTGAAATTGAGGCACAGCTAAAAAAAGGAGAAAGAAAGCACTCGAGAAAAGTTCAAATCAGGAGAATAAGGGTGGATTGATTAAAAATGGTTGGATTATGAAAGCAAAAAGTGTGGTGAACATGGTTCAAGGATAGCTTTTAGTTACTACTTGCACAAAATACCATACCAAAGTACCCTGAACCTATTTACAAGCCTATAAGTCCTAAAATGATCCAACTCCAGTTTATCACCAAACTAGAAGGTGAGTATAGAGGCAAGCCTATGGTTTTAGTCAGTTTGCATTGAATTTCAATTGTGAGAGTGAGAATGCTTCCTCAGTCCCTGAATTCTAAATGCTTTTGAGTTAGTATGAGGGACTTCTTTGCAGCGAGGGAATTTACACTACTTGAGTAGCATATGAGTACACCAGCGATTATGGACGGTTGATGCTCCCTATCTTGTCATAGTTGGATTGCCAGGTATCTCATTATGTTCTTATTTTCTTAATAACTTTGCAATCCTGTTTTGAAAATAATAGTTGGGTACCTATATTAAAGGAGTTATGGTATATGCCATTAGTGTAGCTGCTATGTATTTCTCTTTGTCTGCAGGTCGAGTCATCACTTGATGACAAGCAACAATGCTAAGTCGAGGGTGTTGATGTGTCGTCAAGATACAACACATTTTATGCCTAAACCAAGGGATTCTGTGAGTTCTTAATGTGATTTTTTATGGTTTTTATGTCTTTTTGTGTTTTTCTTGCAGAAAAGCTAGGTTGGCATGATTTTGAAGAATAGTTGCAGATTTTGCTGAACATAGGACATACGAGCACACTTACGAGTCATAGGCCAAGCTAGGAGTTGTAGGGTGTGTCGTAGCAAGAATCAGAGACCAAAAATTCAGAAATCTGCTAAGTGGAGGTCACCCCTACGAGGCCATCCTATATTTTACTTTTTCTTTTTGTTTTTGTCAGGCTATTTTAGGTGCAGGTTTGTTGGCACTATGATTGAACAAAAGTTCTACATTGCAAACGACTTGTTGTAATCTTTGTAGAGGCGCACTCTATTTCATGGGCAAGAGTCCGAAGATCCCTAAATCCACCTATATAATTTCAGTCAAGCTTTGAGGGGGATTCTTGGGACAAGACATCTTGCTTGGGAGGCCATAGCTCTTCAGGTTTTTCCCATGACTCTCCAGAGTGAAGCTGCAAAATAGTGGTCAATTCTCCCACATGATCTTTTCTCTAATTGGGGGGAGGGGGGGAATCACAGAGTCTTCCTCATGAACTTTTATAAGGAGTCCAATAAAAAAAAGCTACTGGACAACATCTGTAATTTTAAAAGAGTCTAGGAGAACCATTGATAGTGGCTTGGGAAAGATACAAGCAGTGATTGGCAGCAAATCAGAACCATGGTCTGACTGATAATGAATTGCGGCTAGCTTCTACCAAGCATTAACCTATGAGCAATAAAGGCAGGATGACGCATTGTTTGGAGGGGACTATTAGGAGTTCGTAAGATGACCATTCAATAAGATCACTGAGAGTGCTATCTGCAGTTGCCCAATTCTTCCAACCCCTTCAACGGCAAACTAGACCATCTACTAATGCATCTATGGGAGCCTGAAGTAAACCCAGAGCAAAAATGTTGCAGATTGGATAAGGTTACCATACCAGCATTGTATCACTGATAAACTGACTCGGATTAAGCATATGCTTGAACAAGTGCTGATCAGGGTGAATGAGCAAGATGATAGTGTTCGGGTGATAAATTTTTATGTCCTTAAATGTAAGTACAAAGTTGAAAAACAACTTATATCAATGCAAAGTCTTGCTGCTAGGATGGAGCAACTTGCTAAGCAACTAGATGTAGTGCAAGATAAATAAAGGAAGAGTAGAAAGAGCAGTGATGGAACTCATAGAGAAGTTTTATTATCCATGATGGCATAGTCGAGCCATGACGTTAAACAAGGGCTTCTTGGGAGGCAATCCAAGAATCTTTTGTGTGTTGACTTATTTTGATACATTTTATCATATTTAACTTGTTGGTTGGTAATTTAATGATGTGTTGTGATTGTTGAGACTTTGAACTAGTTGTATCAATGGGCATTTTGGTGTATTTTGAGTAATAGGTTGTAGGAATAAACCAAGAACTGAAGAATGGAAAAATTAAGCTTGGATGCAGCTTCTACAAGCAAGCCTATGTGTCATAGTGAAAGTTACAACTCGTAGTTATGCCTCGTAGAGGGAAACAGTGAGTACCAGAAGCTGGTACACACACTATGAGCCAACCTTATGATTTTTAGGGACCCCTATGAGTTATAAGTGGCATTTGTAGTGCTCAGGTATGATGTCATAATTTTCTTAAGTGTTGGGTCTGCTACGAGAATGAGATCTACGAGTCGTATGAATTAATACAACTCATTGTCGGGATCTCGTAAGACCAATTTGCAGAATTTTAATGGGAGAATTGTTTGAAATATAAATAGACTAACATCTCTTAGCTCTTCATGTCCCTTCATGAAGTGTCCCCTTTCAATTTATAACTCTCCTCATCATTTCCTTTCACTATTTCATTCATCTTTACATCTTTCACCCACTAAAATTCCCCAGCAAGTGAATTGTGCACCAAGAACTCTTTCGGTGTTTCTTCTTCTCATCACACATTCTCACATTCATCTAGTAAGTTCTCATGGTTAAATTCGATTTGTATCTGAAAAATCCTTGTCTTATGGATGATTTAATGAAGGCCTCAGGATCTTGATTAGCATAACCACGCAAAAGTGCCTGTGATAGCAAGAAGAATGTGGTATACAATTGTTTATGTCTTGGTAAAAGGTTGAGTCTTGAATTCTGCCCTTGTTTGATGATTTTGATATCTAATATTATGGTCATGTGCTTTTGTTGCATATTTCATGGATCATTATGAAGATCTCATGGGATTGAAATTATTGTGTTGAGGGTGTTGTAGTTTTATTTTCAGTGTACGTTGATGTTGATAATCTTGGAGGGATTTTGAACTTTTAAGGAAAAATTCATGCTTTGTTTTGATATATTTGGTAATGAAGGGTACTTATGTTTACTATTGTATCGCCTATGCATTTTTGTTTATAAACTCTGATGTTTTATTGATTTGTTGTTGGTCTTTGTGGAAAGGGTAGAGACACCCGACGGGATCTCTGTTTTCTTCTACGAGGACCCACTACAAGTCATAGGTCAGTATATGAGTCATAGTGGCCCTTTGCAGAAGGTAACAGTCATCCATGGTGCCTTAACCTTTTCCATGTGAGATTTGCCTACAATTCGTAGCACCTGTTACGAGTCGTAGTGAGGGTCTTGTGGCCCAGATCTGAATTCTCAAAATGTCTCTAAAATGAGATACAAGTCAAGACTATGACTAGTAGGTAACCCTACGAGTCTTACCTACACCTCGCACCTGATTCTAGAATGCATTTTTATCTATTTTCTTAGTTCAACGAGGCTGTATAATAACTCATGGGACTCCCTACGAGTCTTACTTGCATCTCGTATCTGTAACCCTGCACCTAGTTCAGTTTGTTTTTACTTAAGTAATCTTAATGGACTTGTTTGTCATTTGTTACTTGTTTGATTGAAAAAAAAACATCATGGGACTCATGCTTTAACATGTTGACAATTTTTCAGAGAGAATGTCTTCAAGAGGTCGAAGAGGTGCTGACACTTTTTGAGGTCATCGCCTAAGGGATGAGTCCTCCGAGGAGGAGCTATCAATTGAAGAGATGAATGTGCACCCTGACCCTGAGGCTAACATGCCCTTCACATGATCACACTCAACTAGAATACCGATGGAAGTAAATAGCTCATCCTAGTCTCATGAGGAGGGTGAAGAAGACGGGTCAAGTGATGATGACCCCACTTCTGATTCTATTTCTTTGAAGTGTCTCTGGCTCAGCCAGAAGAGATCGTTCCTCCACAGCCAGCAAATTCTACTTACACCATCACCTCCACCGGCCCGAAAAACACAATATAGTGTGTTCCAGGAATGAAAGAGATCTATGATAAGGGACTGGAACCTAAGAGTCAAGGGAGGCCGGTGCAGAGATTTCATGAGGAAGCAATATTGAAATACTCAGGGTTAAAACGTGTGCTAGGTTTAGACGCTGATATTGACCACCATGGGTTAGGATGGTTATCACAAGTTCTGGGAAGTACGCCCCTTACCTGGTCCGAGAATTCTATGCCTTTTACTATACTACTGTACGTGGAAAGCTTCCAAGGCTCATGAAGCCCATTGATGCACCACGGTTGAGTGAAGTCATGGTCAGGGGTGAGGTTATTGACATCTCAACAGAAACTATTCGAAGGGTTCAATTCGGACCTAATTAAAGAGCTCCACATTCCACAGTAGAATATGATCATAGAATGGCAGACATGAGGAAAACAGTTAATCAGAATGATGCCGGGCTGAGAATGGAGTTTTTGAGATGGATAGCAGGCCAATTTTTTGAGGAAGGCGTTTGGCCGATATGGGTTACAAACCATTCCAAGCATATTCTAAGGGCCCATCTCTCATTTGGGGCAATGTTTTGGTGGTCTATTATCTGATGGCGCATCAGACCCACATTCATGGATAATGTGATCACATTAGAGAGGGTCATGTTGTTGCCGAGCATCTTGGCAGGGTATGACATAGAATGGGCTCGCGTTATGGAAGAATAAATCCATGAGTTAGTGGTCTGCATTTAGAAAGCATTGCCATTCACCATTCTAATTCATAGATTATGTAAGGAAGCTGGTGTGGCGGGTCTCTCTCCATTTGGACCCTTATATAGAGGCCTTGCATATGATGGACCCCAGCCGAATCAAGGCTGATGAAAATGCAATAGACCTACAGAGACCTATTCCACCTGCTATGCCAGAACCATTCCCGGCAGAGCCTCAGATACTATGTTCATCTCCAGCTACTACCAGCACTACTCCTGCTATTACAGAGCTTACACCAGCGGTTGAGATCGAGTCTACACAATCCTCCAGCACTTCAGGACCAATAACATCTACTTTAAAGGTTGATCCTTTTTTCTCTGTTGTTACATTCTAGGCTTTATTACGCAGGGTGGATGTAGCAGAGGGCAGACTACGTGAGTTGTCAGCATGGGTCTGGGCATTGATTAATCAGATTGTTCGGGACTCTAAGGAGAGGAAGAACACATTTACCCGAGACTTAGTTGATGAGCGAGTCTGAGTGGTGGGTTCTCGGATTGATCCATTTGAGATGCGAGCGCGGTTACTAAGGAGTTCGCAAAGTTCAAGGCTGATTATTACAAATGTTGGCAGCCCCTGTTCCATCCCCAGAGGTAGCGCCGGTAGGTGATAAGGTATTTTATTGGATCACCGGCTATCCGGACGTCTGTGGGAAGAGGCCCATTGAGCATAGTGATGACCCAGAGCCGACCCCAAATAAGCCCCAACAGGAGGAGGAGCTAATACCCAAGGAGGTGGTGTAGGAGTCGTTGTTGCTGGCTGCTATTCAAAGAGATCGAGCACAACACACCCCAAATAGAGAGGCACTTTCATTACTACTATAGAGAAGATGGTGCCCCAGGATCTCGCAGATCAGCCCTAGACTGGTGCTTGATGCACTATGATGTTTCACCCCTTCTGACCCTAGCTCTTACTTTGCTTTAAGGATTTTTTTCCTTGTTTTAGAAAGAAATTAAAAACCATGAACCGAGTGAAGAAAAAGAAAAGAAAAGTTCCTTGAGTTGAGAAAAAGTAGAAAAAGTGAGTTTGAAATCGAGTTGCAGCTAAAAAAAAAAGAGAAAGAAAGCACTCGAGAAAAGTTCAAAATAGGAGAACAAGGGTGGATTGATTAAAATTAGTTGGATTATGGAAGCAAAAAGTGTGGTGGACATGGTTCAAGGATAGCTTTTAGTCACTACTTGCACAAAATACCATACCGAAGCACCCTGAACCTATGTTAAAAGGCTATAAGTCCTAAAATGATCCAACTCCAATTTATCACCAAGTTAGAAGATGAGCATAGAGGCAAGCCTACGGTGTTAGTCAGTATGTACTGAATTTCAATTGTGAGAGTGAGAATGCTTCCTCAATCCCTGAATTCTAAATGCTTTTGAGTGAGTATGAGGGACTTCTTTCCAGTGAGGGCATTTGCCTACTTGAGTAGCATATGACTATACCAGTGATTATGGATGGTTGATAATCCCTAGCTTGTCATTGTTGGATTGCTAGGCATCTCATTATTTTCTTGTTCACTTAATAACTTTGCAATCATGTTTTGAAAATAATAGTTGGGTACCTAAATCAAAGTTGTGGTATATGACATTAGTATAGCTGCTATGTATATCTCTTTGTCTGTGTAGATCGAGTTATCATTTGAGGACAAGAAACAATTTTTAGTGGAGGGTATTGATGTTCTATCAAAATACAACACATTTGATGCCTAAAACAAGTGATTTTGTGAGTTCTTAATGCGACTTTTTATGGTTATTATGTGTTTTTGTGTTTTTCTTGTAGAAACGTTAGGTTGGCATGATTTTTAGGAAAAGTTATAGATTTTAGAGAAGCTTAGGACATGCGAGCACACTTACATGTCATAGCCTAAGCTACGAGTCATAGGGTGTGTCATAGTAAGAATTAGAGACAAAAAATTCAGAAGTCATCTAAGTGGAGGTCGCCCCTAATGAGGCCATCCTACGAGTCGTAAGTCTCACTACGACTTGAATAGGTGGACTTATAGAAAGAATTGGTGAGACAAAATTTGGAACAAAAAATTAAAGGTCAAGACTACGATAGGAACATATGAGTCATAGCTTAAGCAACGACTCGTATCTATGGGTCATACCAATTTATTTCAAGATGCCATGAACCTAATACGAGATCCAACTATGACTCGTAGGTCATCCTATGAGTCGTAACTACGAGGCTTATTAGCTACAATCTGTGTTTTTTGTGTAAATTATTGGGTTATTTTGTAAATACTATATATAGTTCAAGTTAGGTTTTTAGAAGGAGTATTCGACCAGAAGACATTCTACAATCATCTTTTAGATCTTTTCTTAGGTTTTTTAGAGTAGCTTATTTTTCGCTCTTGAAAACTCATTTTGGGGATTGAAAATCTTGCCTTGTACTCTTTGTTGATCAATCAAGCTTGTTGGGTTTGTAACTTGTGGTGTCTGCACTTTTCATTGTGTTGGTAAAACTCTCAACTATGTCCATTATTTGCATTTTTGTGTGTTTTTCCTTAGCCATGAGTAGCTAAGCATCCACAACTTGGGGTTGTGGGAACCATGGGTAGTTGACTTGAGATGACTTAGGTTTATTACATTTCTATGATTGGGCTTTCGCATGTATTGTCTTTTCCCCTTCATTATGATTGTTGTTTAGTGGTGGCCAACACTAAACCATATCTACTATCACTGTCACGCCCCAAGTACCATTAGGGCGGACTGGCACCCATTACCAATAAGGCCCAGGAGAACCAACCTGTACCTATGCGCTTCCTATATATACTTTAAGGGGATTCTACGTTTGACATGCCCTTAAGAAAATAAACAGTGATAATAAGCCAAAAGAAAATGCATATGACTAGGCCGTTGGGGCCACGGTGTCTAAAATAACAGGCATGACCACACTTTAATTTACATACTCTACAAAGCCTCTAGATAAGGAAAAGTAACTGATAAGGGTCGGGACAGGCCCCGCCTCAACAAACTGTGCAATACAAACATATAAGCTGTAGACATATACAAAGCGCTGAAGCAACCTAGAGCTTGGTAACAGCAGCTGAATATCCTCTACTTCTACTGGGGAGATCTACTAGCACCTGTACTTGCAGCATGAAATGAAGGTCCCCGGTAAGGGACATCAATACGAGATAATGTATGGAATATGTAAGGCAGGATATACTATATATAAAGTAACAACTCAAATGAAACCATGCACTGGTGTGAGATTATGGACCACC
>JAABOM020060358.1:0-46835 GCA_011800125.2 Solanum clarkiae
GAGGTGGAAAAAAGAATAAAGAAACGAAAAATCCTCCTCCTGCACTTAAAACTGTTGAAGGTGGTGGTGATGATAGAAAAAATATTAATATGGCACAAGTTGGAGTAACTACTGAGGAAGCAGGAGGTGCAAGTAGTTGTAGTTCTAGAGTACTGGATGAAAGAGTCCATCCCATTTGATTTAATTTTGTTGCATAAAATAAGCAGTGATAGTAATTCTATACTTTTCAATTTTTTTGGGGGTTTACCCAAAAAAAAAACATAAATGATTGAACTAAACTCATTACTTATCACATGTAAGAAAATTTAACCAAATGGTTAGTTTAATTTTGTTGCATAAAATAAGCAGTGATAGTAATTCTATACTTTTTAATTTTTCTGGGGGTTTACCCAAAAAAAACATAAATGATTGAACTAAACTCATTACTTATCACATGCAAGAAAATTTAACCAAATAGGATAGACTCTTTCATTCACTATTCGAGTACTACCGCTACTTGTACCTCTTGCTACCTCAGTAGTAACTCCAACTTTTGCCACATTAATATTTTTTAAACCATCACCACTACCGCTAGCAGGGGATAGAGTAGGAGTAGAATTCTTTGTTTCTTTTTTCTTTTATCCACATTGTCCTTTTCTCCCTTTTCTTTTATCAGTATTATTACTTTTACTAATTGATGGTGCTTCTATAGCTTGAACAATAACTGATTATTAAACAATATTTTATTTGCCAACTTTGTGTTCCTTAAATTTTGGGAAAATCATATACTCCTTGTCATTTTATTGATCATCATCATCCAGGTTCTCATAATCTTTATGATCATCAAGATTGATTAGTGGAGTATTGATGAACTTTGGAACATTCACTTTGGCCTTGGATAATTTGTTAGAAATGTCGAAAATGAAACCTTTTGTTACAAATGAAATGCCTTTCATGTGCTTTGGAATGCACCATAATCATAATTTCTGTATATCTTAAAATTCATGCATGATTTCGGATATCTGACTGCATATTCCAGATCAGAGGAAAAATTGAGTAGGAAATAGGTATAATCTAGATTATACAATACCCATAGCGAAAAATAATTTTCGATCATTTTCGTTATCTAGTGTCTGTCCTCGCCCAGACCGAGATATGTCTGGGGCACGGACTAGTGTTGTGTGAAATCTGTCTCTGGTCCGCATTGAGCTTAGGGCACGGACTAGTGTAAGATTTTTATTATTTTTTTATTTTGTCCAGGGGCATTACAACCACAGCCCCATGCCAATTTAAATGTGAAATCTCCCATACTTAGCTATTTTTCAACTCTATTATCTCACAAATCCTCTCTATAACCTCTCCAAGACTCCATAAATTCTCTTATTCAAATCCAAGGATTTCAAGCTCAATTTTGGAACTCAAGGACTTATTTCTAGCTCTATGTCTACTTCAAGTTCATTTCAAGGAATTCAAGGTTTAAGCTATGTGGGTCTTCATCTACAGATTCTTTCACCCATAGAGCCTAACCTTCTTTTTTTATTGAAATTGTATGATTTCAAGTTGTATTATTTATGAGTATCTTTTATTATGAAATATGAACATAAATTATGTTTGGGTTTTATCAAGTATTGAGTGAATATGCATGAATGTCTACTTTGAACTTATTCCATAAGTTGATTTATGTCTATTTAGACTATATTTGATTTGAGCTGGAAAACTAGGAACTATGTTAAACTTTTGATATAGATTTCATGATACCCAATTTAGGGGTTTTACAACAATATTAGTGGATTGATTTTGAATTCATTTTCCCTTCTTGTTACACTCTTGAGTTTCATTACTTTGGAAAAGTATCATGAATCCACCATATGTTTGATCAAATTACATGACAAGAATTCTCAAATCATTGAAGTGCCATTGTATGATTTTTGACAAGTCAAGTGTATTAAGATAATTACGGGCTCTCAAGCATGCATTGCAATAATGATGAGTCTTTATGATCTACAAGTGAACCATTGAGCCCTCATGCTAAGTTTTATGCTCTGGTAAATTATGGAGCCTACAAGAAGGAGTCATGAATCATACTATACTCTTTTTCGTATAGTACAAGGCAAATGCCTACATGAAGGGGTCATGAACCATGTTATATACCTTACCCAATTTTATGATTAATTACGATGCATTACCTAATGTCTGCGTGAAGAGGTCATGAACCATGTTGCAAGTATTACTCTCATGTACGATTTAATATCATGTACAATCCGCTACCCACTAGATAGGGTCATGACTCATGTTATACTCTTTACCCTCTAGTAGAAGGTATTCAGATGAGCCACTCATGTCACGATATTATGTGAGACAAGCTATACAAGCATGATTACTCTCGAGCATGTTATATCTAAGCATTCATTATACCTAGCATATTGAGCTCGTGTCAATTGACTATGAATATGCATCTTGATTATTAGTCTTATGATTCTTGTTACATTATACCCCACATACATAGTACATTCCAAGTACTAATGCATAACCATGTACGGATCGAAGCTCCTATCAATCATCCTCCTCCACGTGGCTAATGAGAACGTTCAAAGCTAGCTCTTGGTAAATCCTCACATCGGGGGACGATATCTTTTTTCCTTCATGTTATGTTGAGACTTCTTCTTTATTATGGATAATTATTATTATGGTTGTGAGCCCGAAAAGTGTCTTGGCCCCCGCTCCATTCTAAGTTAGAGGTGTTGTTGGATACTATGTTTTGTATATGCTATTAGCTTGACTCGTTCTATGCTTTATAATTATCGAAGACTTCCCTTAGTCTTGTTTTCTCTTTTTATCAATTGGTTCCTACAGTTGCTTAATTTTGCTTCTACAACCAAGGATGTATGCATGTTACAATTAAGAGTCTTGTTGGGCTTGTCTTCGGGCTTCTCATTCGCCATGTCACGTCTACGCCTGGAGCTTAGGTTGTGATAACTTTGTACCAGAGCACTACGCTGTTAATGATCCTCGAAAATCCAGCACACCACGTCGATTAAAGTCTTATTCATGGTTGTGAAGCACATTACAACGATGAATCGGAGGCTGTGAGGTGTTTCAGGAAATGCTTCACTTCATCATGGTCTATATCGTGCTTTAGATGTAAATATAAGGATTTTTCCCTAATGAATGCTCTTTGCTCTTCTAGATCATGCCGATAACAAGAGGATGACTAAGGAGAGCTTGTACATCTGAGGAGCAACCAACACCTCCCGTTCCTCAAGCTCTTCAAGAAGGAGGGGCTACCCAAGTTGAGTTCCGAAATGCTATCACTATGTTGCCCCATGCTATGACAAACCAATTGAACCAAGGGGCTCAAGCCTGTCATACTCCTAATCCGGCCTCGAGGGTGAGGGATTTCATAAGGATGAACCCTCCAGAGTTTCATGGGTCTAAGGCGGAGCAAAATCCCTAAGAATTCATCGATGAGGTGTATTAGATGTTATCTATCATGGGGGTTAATTCGGCAGAGAAAACAGAATTAGTAGCCTTTCAACTTAAGTGTGTGGCTCAAGTATGGTTTGTTCAATGGAAGTTGGAGAGGAGAGATAATGATGTTATTCCTTGGGAAGAGTTTAAAGTCGCTTTCCTCAACGGGTTCTTTCCTTTTCATTTGAAAGAGGCTAAAATGATGGAGTTAATGAATCTTAAGCAAAGTTCCATGAGTGTGAGGGAGTCTGCCCTCAAATTCAACAAGCTCTCCAAGTATGCTCCACATTTAGTTGCCGACCCTAGAGCTAGAATGAACAAATTTGTGTCGAGAGTGTCCAACTTGGTTAATGAAAAGTGTTGTACCACCATGTTAGTGAGTGATATGGATTTGTCTCAGCTCATGACATATGTTGGACAACTTGAAGGGGAAGATCTTAGAAAGAGGAGAAGTGGGGAGTCCAAGAGGACTCAATTTGAAGGTGATTTTCAAGATTTTAAGGGTGGCCAGTTTCATCAAGGTCACAAATTTCAAGGCCAAGGGTCCACTAGTGCTCCCAACGAGAAGTTTGCTAATGATGGAGTGCCTAACATGAGGCCTCAAGGTGGCACCGGTGGAATGACTAATCCTAGGTACCAAAGGTGTGGAAGGAATCATAGTGGTAAATGCTTGAAGGATTCAAATGCATGTTATGGGTGTGGGAGAGTAGGCCATAAGCTAATTGATTGCCCTTATGTTTAAAACAAGGGCAAGGAGGGTCGTCCCCAAGGGCAAGGTGGTCATGTTGATCAAAGAGCATAAAGTGGCCAACAAGGGGGTGCTCCACGTCATAACCAGTTCTATGTTCTCTGAGGAAGGCAAGGTGTGAATAAAGTACCCGATGTTGTTATTGCTATGTTAAAGGTTTTTGATTATGATGTGTTTGCATTAATAGATCCGGGTGCCACTCTTTCTGTTTTACTCCTTTTGTTGCCAAAAAACCTCATGTGTGTCAAGAGTTGTTGTGTGAACCTTATGATGTGTATAACCCTATTTGGTGAGTCCAGTGTTGCTAAAAGAGTATATAGAAATTGTCCCATATTCATATTACATAAAACCTTACTTGGTGATTTTGTTGAACTTGACATGGTTGATTTTGATATTATTCTTGGAATGGATTGGTTACATGAATATTATGCTTCCATTGATTGTGGGACCCGTAAGGTGAGATTTCAGTTCCCTAATGAGCCTATTCTTGAGTGGAAAAGTTATGATGTGGTGGTCAAGGGTAGATTCATTTCTTGTCTTAAGGCTCAAAAATTGATTTCTTAAGGCTTGTATCTACGATCTTGTAAGGGTTAGATATATTGAGTCTAAAGTCCTTCCCATTGAGTCAGTTTTGGTGGTCAATAAGTTTCTTGATGTCTCTCCCGATGAGCTTCCCGGTGTTCCTTTTGAAAGGGAAATAGACTTTGCTATAGACCTCCTTCTTAATACATAGTCCATTTGCATTCCCTCTTACTGTATAGCCCCGGCATTGTTGAAGGAGTTGAAGGGTTAATTGAGGGATTTGTTGGAAGTCATCTTGGGGAGCACCAATGTTGTTTGCAAAGAAGAAGGATGGTTCCCTTAGAATGTCCATTGATTATCAACAACTTAATAGGGTTACAATGAAGAATAAGTATCCTCTAACAAGGATTGATGACCTTTTTGATCAACTACAAGGGGCTAGTCACTTTTCTAAGATTGATCTTCGGTTCGGATGCCACCAAGTGAAGTTGAGGGAGTGTGATATTCCTAAGATGGCCTTTCGGACTAGGTATGGACACTTTGAGTTTTCGGTAATGTCCTTTGGGTTGACTAATGCACCAGCTATATTTATGGATCTCATGAATAGGGTCTGTAAACCCTACCTAGATATGTTTGTGGTGGTCTTTATTGATGATATATTGATTTATTCCTAGAGTAAGGAAGAGCATGTGAATCATTTGAGGGTGGTGTTGCAAATCATGAGGGATGAGAGGTTGTTTTCTAAATATGAGAAGTGAGAATTTTGGTTGAAGAAGGTTACATTTTTGGGGCATGTAATGTCAGGTGATAGCATTAAAGTTGATCGTACGAAGACGGAGGTGATAAAGAATTGGCATAGAACGTTGACTCCATCAGATATTAGGAGTTTCTTGGGTTTGACGGATTACTACTGAAGTTTGTGAATGGCTTCTCTTTTATATCTTACCCTATAACAAAGTTTACCTTAATAAAGGAAAAATTTGTTTGGACCGATGAGTATGAAAAAATTTTCCAAACTTTGAAAGACAAGCTTGTCTCTGCTCATATTTTGGCTTTATCGAAAGGATTAGAAGCATTTGTACTTTATTATGATGCCCCAAGAATTGGTTTGGGTGTGTTTTGATACAAAATGTCAAGGTGATAGTTTATGCCTCTAGGGAACTTAAGGTGCATGAGTTAAATTATCCCACCCATTATCTTGAGTTGGCAGACGTGGTGTTTGCTTTGAAAATTTAGTGTTACAATTTGTATGGGATTTATGTTAATGTGTTTACCGACCACAAGAGTCTCTAATATTTGTTCATACAAAAAGATCTTAACTTGAGACAAAAAAGGTGGTTAGAACTCCTCAAAGATTATAACATGAGTGTACATTATCATCTGGGCAAAGCTAATATTATGGCCGATGCTTTAAGTAGAGTGTCCATTGCTAGTCTAAATCATATTGATATTGGTGGCAAGGAAGTGGCTAGAGAAGTTCACTGGTTGGGAAGGTTGGTGGTTAGGTTGAAGGAAGTTAAAAATGGTGGTATAGTAGTGGTTGATGGCTCTAAATCTTCTTTGATTGAAGTAGTCAAGTCAGAAAAAGATCTTGACCACACTTTGCTAGAGTTGAAGGCGTTGGTGAGGGATAGTAAAGTGGAGGTTTTCTCACTAGGCAGAGAGGGTGTCCTTAGGTACCAAGGTAGGTTATGTGTGCCTAATATTGATGATTTGAAAGAGTTGATTTTGAAGGAGGCCCATAATTCAACTTATTCTATTCACCCTGGTTCCACAAAGATGTACAGAGGCTTGAGAAAGCTGCATTGGTGGTGTGGTATGAAGAGGGATATTGCAAAGTTTATAGCCGTTTGTCACAATTGCCAGCAAGTGAAAGCCGAACATCAAAGGCTAGGTGGCCTAGCCCAAGACATAGAAATTCAAACTTGGAAATGGGAAGAGATCAACAAGGATTTTGTGGTTGGGTTGCCAAAGACTAGGAAACACTTTGACTCTGCTTGGATTGTTGTAGAGAGAATGACAATATCGGCTCACTTTCTACCAGTCAAAACCACTAATAGTGCTGAAGACTATGCCAAGTTGTATATTCACGAGTTGTTTAGAGTGCTTGGGTGCCCTTGTCTATCATTTCAGATTGTGGTGCTCAATTCACTTCTCATTTTTGAGATCCTTCCAAAATAGTCTTAGTACCAAGGTCAAGCTTAGCAAGACTTTTCATCCTCAAATGGATGGCCAAGCCAAAAGGACTATCCAAACTCTTGAGGATATCTTAGGGCTTGTGTTTAGGAGTTTAAAGGTAGTTGGGATGAATATCTTCTACTTATTGAGTTTGTTTACAACAATAGCCATCACTAAAGCATTGGTATAACTCCCTTTGATGCTTTATATGGTAGGCATCATAGAGTCCCAGTTGGTGGGTTGATGTGGGGGAGATGTCTTTGTTAGGCCTAGATTTGGTTATGGAAGCCTTGGACAAGGTGAGGTTGAAGATGGCAAAAAGTAGGCAAATGTCCTACTCTGAGGTGAGAAGGAGAGATCTTGAGTTCAAGGTTAGTGATTAGGTTTAGTTGAATGTCTCACCCATGAAGTGTGTGGTCCAGTTTGGCAAGAAAGGGAAATTGAGCCCAAGGTTTATAGGACCTTATAGAATTTTTAGGAGGGTCGGTAATGTTTCTTATGAATTGGAGTTGCCTATGGAAATGAATGTGGTTCATTCAGTCTTCGATGTATCTATGTTGAGGAGATTTGTTGGTGACCCAAGTACTGTAGTTCCCTTAGAGGTTGTAGGTATGGTGGAAGACAATTTAACCTATGAAGTGGTCCTGGTGGAAATATTGGATAGACAAGTGTAAAGGTTGAGAAACAAAGATATAGCATCTGTCAAAGTCCTTTAGAGGAATCAACAAGTTGAAAGTGCCACATGGGAAGTCGAGGCAGACATGAAAAAGCAAGACCCATACAACTTCTACTCTACTTAAGCTTAAGGTAATAACTTAAGTCCCATCTATGATTACAAGTCTTAAGTTTCAGCCCTGATGTCATTTTGCATGCATTTATGTTCATGGTAGAAAGTTTATTATTGTTTTTGATATTCATGTTGAGACTTTTTGAAAATGATATTTACTTGCATTTGTTTGCATTCACATCGGGCTGAAAACTTCATGTTTACTTCTCTTACGCATATTTCTTTGACACTCGGGAGAAATTCCCCTCATGTACTTCAGAATGCTCTATAATAACAATTTCCATAGATCTCAAAATCCGTGCGTGATTTTAAAAATTCGATTTAATATTCGTGATCAGGGAGAAAAACTGAGTCGGAAATGAATGAATTAGATTTTTGAAGGCCCTTAGCAAAAAATAATTTTCCCTAATTTTAGTTATCCAGTGTCTATCTGTGCCCAGGCAATGACGTGCCTTGGGCGCATAGTAGTGCTGTGTAAAATCTGCGTCTGGTCCGCGTTGTGCTTAGGGCTCAGACCAATGTAAAATTTTCCTTGTTTTTTTTTATTTCGTCCAAGGGTAATGAGGTCATAGCCTCATGTCCATTTAAACATGAAATCTCTCATACTTAGTCGTTTTTCAACTCTATAGCTCACGAAACCCTCTCTAAAACCTCTCCAAGACTCCATCAATTATCTCATTCAAATCCGACGATTTCAAGATCAATTTTGGAACTCAACGACTCATCTCTATCTCTAAGACTACTTCAAATTCATTTCAAGGAATTCAAGGTTTAATGTATATGGGTCTTCATCCGTGGGTCCTTTCACCCATAGAGCCCAACCTTCTCTTTTTATGAAAAATAGTATGCTTTTAAGTTGTATTATTTATGGGTATCTGTTATTATAAAATATGAACATAAATTATATTGGGATTTCATCAAGTATTGATTGAATATGCATGCATGTCTACTTTAAACTTATTCCATGAGTTGATTTATGTTTATAGAGACTATGCTTTATTTGAACTTGAAAACGATGAACTATTATGAACTTTTAATATGGATTCCATGACACACATTTTCCCTTTTTCTTACACTCTTAAGTTGCATGACTTTGAACAAGTATTATGAACCCACAATGTATTTGATCGAATTACATGACAAGAATTCTCAAATGAATGAAGTGCCATTATATGATTTTTACAAGTTGAGTATTTTAAGATAATTATGGGCTCCCAAGCATGCATTGATATCATGATGAGTCTTTATGATCTACAAGTGAACTATTGAGCCCTCATGCTATGTTTATGCCATTGTGAATTGTGAAGCCTACTAGAAGGGGTCTTGAATCATTCTATCGTCTTTACCTTCTAGTACAAGGAAAATTCCTACATGAAAGGGTCATGAACCATATTATATATCTTACCCTCATGTACAATTTTTTATGATGCATTACCTAGTATCAACGTGAAGGGGTCATGAACCATTTTTTAAGTATTACCCTCATGTATGGCTTAATATCATGTACAATCCGCTACCTACTAGATGGGGTCATGACTCATGCTATACTCTTTACCCTCTAGTACAAGGTATTCGGATGAGCCAGTCATGTCATGATATTATGTGAGACAAGCTATGCAAGCATGACTACTCTCAAGCATGTTATATCTAAGCATTCATTACACATGGCATATTGAGTTGATATCTATTGAGTATGAATATGCATCCTGATTATTATGCTTATGCTTCTTATTGCATTGCACCTCACATAATTGCTACATTCAAAGTAATAACTCATACTCTATGCTTACATGATTTCATCATCTAGGCACCAGAGCTCCTATCAGTCGTCCTCCTCCACATGGCTAGTCGGACCGTTCAAAACTAGCTCTTGATGAGTCCTCGCATCCGGGGACAATATCTATTTTATTTCATGTTAAGTTGAGACTTCTTCTTTATGATGGATATTTATCATTATGAGGGTGAGCCTAGGAAGTATCTTGGCCCCCGTTCCATTCTAAGTTATTGGTATTGTTGGATACTATATTTTGTATATGCTATGAGCTTGACTCTTTCTATGCTTTATGATTATGAAAGACTTCCCTTCGTCGTGTTTTTTCGTTTTTATCAATTGATTCTTATTATTGCTTGATTTTTCTTCAGCAAGCAAGGATGTGGGCAAGTTATAATCAACAGGCTTGTTTGGGTTGTCTTCAGACTTCTCATTCACCATGTCACGTCTAGGCCCTAGTCTTGGGTCATGACAACCAATTTATTCTATGGCTTACATAAGTCATTCAACCCATCCAAGGTTCAATACTTCTATTTTTCTTTGAGGACATAGCAATATATCTAGCGCTACTCTTAACTTTCAACAAGAGATCACAAGAATTATTTTGAACACAAACAAGCTAACGAATTCATCATATACATAAAAAAGGGACTAATCTATATTTGCCAATTGACTCTTCACTTTAGACAATTCCACCAAATTATCCCAAAGAAAGCCTGTTCAAAGCTCAATAGGACTCTAATAATCAATCCTGATGATTGTGAAGATCATAAGAATGTGGACGATGATGATAAAGAAGATGATGAGAAGTATGTTCCTTCCCTAAAATTTAAGGAATACAAATTTATCGAACAAAATGTTGTTCAAAAATTAGTTGTTGTCAAAGCTATATAAGCACCATAAATTAGTAATAGTGATGACAATGATAAAAGAAAAGGAAAAAAAGGATGAGGTGGAAAAAAGAAAAAAGAAACAAACAATCCGCCTACTGCACTTGCTCCCGCTGACGGTGGTGGTGATGGTGGGACAAATATATTGTGGCACAAGTTGGAGTTACTAGTGAGACAGGAGGAGGTAGAAGTAGTGGTAGTTCTAGAGTACTGGATGAAGGAGTCCATCCGATTTGGTTTAATTTGTTTTCATATGATAAGCAGTGAGTTTAATTCAACACCTTTCAATTTTTTTGACATTATCCAACAAAAACAATATAAGCGATAGAATTAAACTAACTGCTAATCACATGCAAATTTAACCAAGTAGTATGGACTCTTTCATTAAGTACTCGAGTACTATCACTACTTGTACCACTTACTGCCTCAATAGTAACTCTAACTTTTGCCATATTAATATTTGTTCCACCACCACCACCACTGCCAGCAGGAGTAGGAGTAGGATCAGGATTCTTTGTATCTTTTTTCTTTCTTCAACTTTGTCCTTTTCTCCCTTTTCTTTTGTAAGTATTATTACTTTTACTAATTGATTGTTCTTCTATAGCTTGAATAACAACAAAATTTTGAACAACATTTTGTTTGCTAACTTGGTGTTCCTTAATTATTGGGGAAGTCATATACTCCTCATCATTTTCTTCATCACCATAGTTCACGTCCTCATGATCATCATGATCATCAAGATTGATTGGTAGAGTCTCGATGAACTTTGATTGGTAGAGTCTCGATGAACATCGAAACATGCTCTTCTGCCTTTAATAATTAGTTACAATTGTCCAAAGTGAATCCTTTTGTTACCCATGCGTTTAATAGTTTACATAAGTCAGTAAAACCATCCAATGGTTTAATACTTTTAGTTTTCTTTGAGGACTCAACAACATATCCAGCACTACAACCTTCAATAAGAGATCACAAGAGTTTGTACACTTTTTATTCAGTAATGGAATTTAAAGTATTTTAAATGTGAATGAGTTAAGAAATTCAACATATACATTAAAAAAGGACTAATCTATAGTTATCAATTGGCTCTCACTTTGGATAATTTCAACAAATTATCCGGAGGCAAAGAGCTTGTTTAAAAGTTCAACTGGACTCCAGTAATCAATCTTGATAATCGTGAAGATCATGAGGATATGGATGATGATGATAAAGAAGATGATGAGGAGTATGTGTCTTCCCCAAAATTTAAGTAACAAAAATTTAGCAAATAATATGTTGTTCAAAAATTAGTTGTTGTTGAAGCTATACAAGCACCACAAATTAGGTATAGTAATAATAACCACAAAGGAAAAGGGAAAAAATATTTGAGGTGGAAAAGAGAAAAAAGAAACAAAAAATCCTCCTCCTGCACTTGCTCTTACAGATGATGGTGGTGATGGTCGAACAAATATTAATGTGACACAAGTCGGTGTTACTACTCAGGTAGCAAGAGGTACAAGCAGTGGTAGTTCGAGAGTACTGAATGATAGAGTCCATCCATTTGGTTTACTTTGGTTGCAGATGATAAGTAGCAAATTTAATTCTATACCTTTCAATCTTTTTTGGGTTACACAACAAAAATAATATAAGGGATAGAATTAAACTTAGTGCTTATCACATGAAAGAAAGATTAACTAAATGGGATGGACTCTTTCATTTCAAACTTGAGTACTACCACTAATTGTACCTCCTACTGCCTCAGTATTAACTCCAACTTTTGCTGTATTAGTATTTGTTCCACCATCACCACTATCGCCAGTAGGAGTAAGAACAGGAGCAAGATTCTTTCTTTCTTTTTTCTTTCTTCCATGTTGTCCATTTCTCCCTTTTATTTTGTCAGTATTGTTACTTTTACTATGCTTGTCATGATCCAAACCTAGGGCCTAGACTTTACATGGTGAATGGGAACCCGATGGGACCCAAACAGGCCTTTTAGTATATTTATCACACATTCTTGGTTGCAAAAGCAAAGTTAACAATATCAAGAGAGTATAAATAAGGATAAAGGGACTAAGGGAATTTTATAATGGCATAAATCATACAAGAGTCAAAGCTCACGCATACTTACATTACTTGTCGAATAACATCTCTAAACATAGAATGAACGGGGGCCAAGACATTTTCTGGCCTTGCCCTCATGGTATCAAGAGTTCAATATAAAGAAATAACATAAGCAAGTGTAGCATAGCTAGTGTCCCTGAACTTGAGGACTCACCAAAGCGTATCTTCAAGATATCACAACTAGCCATGTGGAGGATGGTCTGAAGAGCTCCAGTTCCTATGTTGTAACATCATGTAGGCATATAGTTTGCGTTAGTACGTTTAAATTTATTAAGTATGGAGGATGCAATGCAACAAGTGATAGGCAACATAGTAAAAATCCGTAAATATAGGGAATAGGTAGTATAATAACAATATGGCATGTATATCAATTCTTGAAGTAAACCATGCTTATATAGAGCATATTACGTGTGTAGGAAGAGACCATCATCATAGACCAATCAAACTAGTACTTGGATTCCAAGGCATACCACCCCCTTGGAAGGCGATTGAAGTATATACCCCTCAATTGATAGTACGGGCTTACCACACAAAGATAAGGGGATAGAGATATCTATGCCCCAACATGGTAGTACGGCCTTACCATCTCCTGACAAGGCGATCGAGGTATCTATCCCCCAAAATAGTATTATGGGATTACCACCCCTTGATAAGGCAATTGAGGTATCTGCCCCACAACATGGTAGTACGAGCTTACCACTCCCTGACATGGTGATTTAGGCTTGACACCCACTCAACAAGGTGTAGTCAACTTGCAAAACCATATATACCTTTCATGAATTCATCACATTTATACATTCCTTTCATCATCATAAAGTTACTTGAATCATAAGCCATGCAATAGATCATCAATAGCTCAAGAATTCTTAACCGGACAATTTATCAAACACTTGGCGGGTGTTATATGCTATTTTAAAATCATGCAATTAAAGAGTGAAATCATATGAAAAACTTAATGTAAATCAACTCACCAAGACTTGGTCAGACCCTCATGCAAGGTACATTGAGACCCCTCATCAAATCTTATAATAGATCATACATTCATAGCTCAACATATTCTTAAGCAGTCAACATTTTATGAAACCCCAACATAGTTTATAATCAAATTCATAATAAGAGATACTCATAGACAATCCAACTTGAAAACATGTAATTTACATAAAAAGGAAGGTTGGGCACCATGGATGAAAAGATCCAATGGTTGAAACCCACATACCTTAACTTTGAGGATTTCCTTGATGAAGATTTGAATGAGAACTTGAAGCTTGAATGAATTTTCTTGAGATCCGAGAATGAGTTGAATACACTTGAATTTGGATGAAATATTTGGCTAAGTGTTAAAGATAGTTTTAGGAATGTATTGAGTGATATAGAGTTGAAAAATAAATAAGTATAGGTGTGCTTACACATAGGATGGCTTAGGCCCAAGGAGCCAAAGCCTTAGGATGAAATTAAAAAATTGAGAACAAAATGCACTGATTCGTGCTCGTGGCGCGTCACGGCCGGGTCGTGGATGCTCACTATTTCTCATAAATTTTGGATAATGAATTTTGCTACTGTTGCTCTAAAATTGGGCTTATACCCATGTCCCACTCAATTTTATCCCCTGATCACAAATATGAAGTCGATTATTTTTATCATGCACGAATTTTGAGGTTTATTAAAATTACGATTATGAGCATTTTCGAGGCACATTTTTGGGCACTTTTTGGGGTGTTTCCATGTCTCTCTTAGCAACATTCATCCCCAGATATCAAAGAAATGTACATACGATAAGTAATCAAGATGAATTCATCCTAACAAATGAGTTAAACAATGCATTTAAACATCATTTCAAAAATCTCAACGTAATTGTCAAAAATCGGCATAAACTTGTCAATATAAATATGAATGCATGCAAACGATATAAGGGCTGAAACTTAAGATTGAAAATCATGTAGGGCACTTAAACTAGTACCTTAGGCTAGAGTGGAGTGGAAGAGATAGGGATATCGCTTTTGTATGTCTGGCTCGGCTTCTCATGTGGTACTTTCAACTTGTTGGTTTCTCCAAAGAACGTTAACAGAAGTTACATCCTTGTTCCTCAGCCTCATCACCTTTTTATCCGAAATTTCTACCGGGTCCTCTTCATAAGTCAAATTATCTTAAATAACACCCACAAGATCTAAAGGCGCAATAGCATTTGGGTCACCCACACACATCCTCAACATAGGCACATAGAAGACCGGATGAACTATATTCATATCATTGGAGAACTCTAACTCATAGGCCACATTACCAATCCTCCTCAACACCCTATAAGGGCCCACAAATCTTGTGTCCAATTTACCCTTTTTGCCAAAACCAACCACACCTTTCATGTGTGAGACCTTTAAATAGTCCCAATCACCAACCTTAAATTCAAGGTCCCTCGTCCTCACATCAGCATAGGACTTTTGTGTACTTTGGGCTATTTTCAATATTTCCCTTATCAACCTCACCTTCTCCATGGCCTCCATAATCAAATTCGCACCTAACAAAGCCATCTCCCCTACCTCAAACCATCCAATTGGGGACCTACAATGCCTATCATAAAGAGCCTTAAAAGGAGCAATACTAATGCTTGAGTGATACCTATTGTTGTAAGCAAACTCAACGAGTGGAAGATGTTAATCCGAACTACCCTTAAACTCCAAAACACAATCTCCAAGCATATCTTCAAGAGTTTGGATAGTTTTCTCGGCTTGGCCATCCGTTTGAGGGTGAAAGTCAATACAAAGCGTAACGTTGGTACCATGACCTCTTTGGAAGGACCTCCAAAAGTAAGAAGTTAATTGAGCACCATGATCCGAAATGATAGATAAAGGCACCCCATGCAATCTAACCAATTCATGAATGTACAACTTAGCATAATCTTCGGCACCATAAATAGTTTTAACTGGTGGGAAATGAGTCGACTTTATCATCCTATTAACCACAACCCAAATGAAATCAAAATGCTTTCTAGTCTTATGCAACCCAACCACAAAATCTATGTTAATTTCCTCCTACTTCCATGCAGGAATCTCTATATCTTTGGCTAGGCCACCCGGCCTTTGATGCTCAGCTTTAACTTTTTGGCAATTATGACAATCGGATACAATCTTAGCAATACCTTTCTTCATGCCACCCTACAAATGCACTTCCCTCAAATCTCTATACATCTTTGTCGAACCAGGGTAAATAGCATAGGAAGAATTATAAGCCTCATCTAGAACCTTCTTTATCAAGGCATCGATATTATGCACACCCAACCTACCTTGGTACCTAAGGGCACCTTCTCCCCCTTTGGATTAAACCTCCACCTTGCCATCTCTCACGAAGGCCTTCAACTCTAACAAGGTAGGGTCATGATCTTGCTTTGGCTTCACCTCCACAATCAATAAAGATTTAGAACCATCAACAACCACTACACTACCATTATCAACCTCTTCCTACCTAATCCCCAATCTAGCCAATCGATGGACCTCCCTTGCTACCTTTTTTCCACCATCATTAGCATAAGCTAGGCTATCCATAGACACCCTATTTAGAGCATCTGCCATAAAATTAACCTTATCGAGGTGATAATGCACACCATATCATAATCTTTAAGGAGCTCTTACCACCTTCTTTGTCTTAAGTTGAGATCTTTTTGGTTGAACAAATATTGGAAACTCTTGTGATCGTTAAACACATCAACATAGACCCTATACAAATAATGACGCCAAATTTTCAAAGAAAACACCACGGCGGACAATTCAAGATCATAGGTAGGATAGTTATTTTTATGCACCTTAAGTTGTCTAGAGGCATAAGATATCGCCTTACATTTTGCATTAATAACCCAAACCAATTCTTGAGGCATCACAATACACAACGTACCCTTCCGGTAGAGACAAGATAGGAGCGGAGACAAGTTTATCTTTCAATGTTCGGAAACTCTTCTCACATTCATCTGTCCACACAAATTTTTCCTCCTTTTGGGTCAACTTAGTCATAGGAAAAGAAATAGAGGAGAATCTATTCACAAAGCTCCGGTTATAACCCACTAAACCCAAGAAACTTCCGATGTCCGATGTAGTCAAAGGTTTAGGCAAATTTCTAATCATCTCTGTCTTCTTAGGATCCACCTTAATACCATCATTTGATACCACATGACTTTGAAAGTCAACCTTTTTCAACCAAAACTCACATTTTTCGTAATTGGCATATAAGTTCTCCTCCCTCAAAATTTGTAACACAACCCTCAAGGATCCACATGCTCCTCCTCACTATGTTAATAGATCAAGATATCATCAATAAATACCAACACAAATAAAATGAGGGTAGGGTTTAAAGACCCTATTCATAAGATCCATGAAGAAAGTCGGTGCATTACTCAACCCGAAGCACATAACCATAAACTCAATGTGCCCATATCTAGTTCGGAAGGCCGTCTTGGGAATGTCACACTCCCTCACATTCACTGGGTGATACCCGTACTGTAGATCAATCTTAGAGAAGTCACTAGACCTTTGAAATTGTTCAAAAGGATCATCAATCCTTTGTAGAGGGTACTTATTCTTTATGGTGACCCTATTAATTTACTAGTAGTCAATGCACATTCTAAGAGTACCATCCTTCTTCTCCACAAACAACACTGGTGCACCCTAAGGTGATTAGCTAGACCTAATAAAACCCTTTTTTATCAAATCCCTCAATTGCTCTTTCAGCTCCTTTAACTCCGTCGGGGCCATATGGTAAGGGGGAATAGAAATGGGTTGAGTATTAGGAAGGAGGTCTATACAAAAATCTATTTCCCTTTCGGGAGGAACACCGGGAAGCTCATCAGGAAAGACATCAAGGAACTTATTAATTTCTGAAACTGACTTTATAGGAAGGACTTTGGACTCAATATCCGTAACCTTCACAAGATGATAAAGAAACCCATTAGATATCAACCTTTGGGATTTAATGCAAGAAATAAACCTACCCTTGACCACCACATCATGACTCTCCTGTTCAAGGACGGGTTCATTAGGAAATTGGAATTTGACCCTACGAGTTCTACAATCAATAGAAGCATAGTATGTATGCAACCAATCTATCCCAAGAATGACATCAAAATCCACCATATCTAACTCAACAAAATCACAAGGAAAATTTTTATGCAAAATGAAAACTGGAAAATTTCTAAAGACCCTTCAAGCAAAAATAGATGCACCAACGGGAGTAGGCACTTAATATGGCTCACACAAAAATTCAAGTTTAACATGAAGCTTTTTGGCGACAAAAAGAGTAATAAAAGAAAGAGTAGCACCTGGGTCTATCAATGCATATACATCAAAATTAAAGACTTTTAACATGTCGGTGATGACATCGGGCACCTCATCTACCCCTTGTCTCCCTAGAAGAGCATAGAATCGATTTTGCCTTGGAGCAACCCTTTGTTGGCCTCTTCTTCCCTTAGGACCCGCATTTGCACCTCGGCCTTGTGGACGGCTATCTCTACCCTTGTTTCGATTACAAGAACAATCAATGACCTTATTCCCCACTTCCCTACAACCATGAAAAGCATTAGTTTTCCTCAAACATGGGCCATTATGCCCTCTACAACATCTTCGACACATAGCATTAGGCATGACACTACCACTACATTGGAATATTTTATTATCATTAACAACCCTTCTATTAGGAGCATTTGAAGAACTTTGGCCTCAGAATTTGTGGCCTTGAGGAAATCGACCACCTTTAGTGTTTTGGAATCCACCTTTAAAACGGTCCCTCTTGGCTTCACCCATTCTCCTCTTCCTTAAATTTTCCCCCTCTAATTGTTCCACATAAGTCATGAGGCGGAGCAAGTCCATATAACCTATCAATATGGCCACACAACATTCGTCATTCACCAAGTTAGATACACCCATCACAAATTTGTTCATCCTAGTTGGCTCGGCCACCAATTATGGAGCATATTTGGAGATTTGGTTGAACTTGAGAGAAGGAGAGGCTTGGACCCCTTGGTTGATTTGATTAGTCATGGCATGGGCTAGCATGGTAATAGCATCCCAGAACTCTTCATGAGCCACTCCCCCATCATGAGGGTCTTAAGGAGCGGGAGAGATCGGTTGCTTCTCGAGTGAATAAGCTCTTCTTTCTCTTGGAATAGGCATGATCTAAGATAGCAAAGAACATCTATTATGGGAAGCCTTCCCTTAAATTCTATAGCACAACATAGATCAATAAGAAGGGAAACATTTCCTAAAACACCTCATGGCCTCCTATTCATTGTTGTGGTGCACTTGACAACCATGAATAACACTCTAATTGATGTGGTGTGTTGGATTTCGAGGACAATTAATAACCTAGTGCATTGATACCAAATTTGTCATGACCCAAGCCTACGGCCTAGACGTGACACAGCAAATGGAATACCAAAAGGACCCAAACAAGCCTCTTAGCATATCAATTGCACATCCTTGGTCACGGAAGCAAAGTAAATAACATTAAGAGAGTATAAATAAGGATAAAGGGACTAAGGGAAGTCTATAATAGCATAAATCATAGAAGAGTCAAAGCTTAAGAGTAATTACATCACTTGTCCAACAACACCTCTAAACGTAGAATGGGTGGGGCCAAGACACTTTCCGGGCTCACCCTCATAGTATCAAGAGTTTAACATAAGCAAAAGTAACATAGATAGTGTCCCTGAACTTGAGGACTCACCAAAGCTTATTTTCAATATATCACAACTAGCCACGTGGAGGATGATCATGAGGAGCTCTAGTTCCTACATGATAACATCATCTGGATATAAAGTATGCGTTAGTACATTTGAATGTACTAAGTCTGTAGGATACAATGCAACAAGAGATAGGAAACATAGTCAAAATGCGTAAACATTGGCAATAGGTAGTATAATAACAATATGGCATTCATGATCAATGCTTGAAGTAAAACATGCTTATATAGAATATATTACATGTGTAGGAATAAACCATTATCATAGAACAAGCAAAATAGTACTTAGAATCCAAGGCATATAACCCTCTTAGAAGGCGATTGAAGTATCTACCCCTTAATTTATAGTACAGGCTTACAACCCCCCGACAAGGCAATTGAGGTATCTACCCTCTAACATGGTAGTACGGGCTTACCACCCCTGACAAGGCGATTAACGTATCTACCCATGCAATATGGTAATACATGCTTACTACCCCCTGACAAGGTGATTGAGGTATCTACCCCCCAACATGGTAGTACAGGCACACCATTCCCCGACAAGGTGATTCAGGCTTGACACCCCTCAACAAAGAGTGGTCAACTTATAAAACCATAGATACTTTTCATGAATTCATAACATACATACATTCCTTCCATCATCAGAAAGTCACTTGACTCATCGGCCATGCAATAGATCATAATACCTCAAGAATTCTTAAACGAACATTTTATCAAACACTTGGCCGATGCGTAATACTAGTTTAAAATCATGCAATTCAAGAGTGAAATCATGTGAGAAAACTTAAGGTAAATCAACCTACCAACACTTGGTAACACGCTCGTGTAAGATACATTGAAACCCCTCATCAAATCTTATAATAGATCATATATTCGTAGCTCAAAACATGCTTAAACAGTCAATATTTTTTTGAAACCCCAACATAGTTCATAATCAAATTCATAATAAGAGATACGCATAGACCATACAGCTTAAAAACATGCAATTTACATAAAAAGAATGGTTGGACACCATGGGAGAAAGGACCAAATAGTTGATACCCACATACCTCAACATTGGGGATTTTCTTGATGAAGATTTAAATGAGAACTTGAATCTCGAATGAATTTTCTTAAGATCTGGGGATGAGTTTGGGACACTTGAATTTGGATGAAATATTTGGCGAAGTGTTAGAGAGGGTTTTGGGAATGTCTTGGGTGATGTGGAGTTGAAAAATGACTAAGTATAGTTGTTTTTATGCATAGGAGGGCTTAAGCCCAAGGCTCTAAAGCTTTAGGACAAATTGAGAAAAACTTGGAAAAAAATGCACTGATCCGCACCCTTGGCGTATCGCAGCCAGGGCACAGAAACTCACTATTTTCATAAATTTTGGAAAATGAAATTTTGCTGCGGTTTCTCCAAAATCAGGATTATACCCATTTTGCACTGAAATTTGCCCCCAGATCATGAATATGAAGTTCAATTTTTGATATCACGCAAGGATTTTGAGATATATGAAAATTACGATTAGGGACATTTTCGAGACACATTTTCGTGCACTTTTTATGGTGTTTCAGTGCTTCTATTATGGACAACAATTGATTTTTGAACATTTGCTATCTTTATATTTCTTAAATTTTGGGGAAGTCATATCCTTGTCTTTTCTTCATCATCATCGTCCATGTCCTCATGATCATCCTGATCATCAAGATTGATTAGTGGAGTCCTGATGAACTTTAGAATATGCTCTTTGGACTTGGATAATTTGTTAGAACCGTCCAAGGTGAAACCTTTTGTTACAAATTTGTTCAATAGTTTCCATAAGTCATTCAACCCATCCAATGGTTCAATAGTTTTGTTTTTATTTGAGGGCTCAAAAGTATATCCGGCACTACTCTTAACCTTCAATAAGAGATCACAGGGGTCAGTATATTTTTTTTTACAAGGGAATTAAAAGTATTTTGAACATGAACAATTTAAGGAATTCTACATATACAAAAAATAAGGACTAATGTAAAGTTGTCAATTGACTCTCACTTTGAATAATTCCAACAAATTATCAAAAGGCAAAGAGCCTGTTCAAAAGTTCAATAGTACTTCACTAATCAATCTTGTTGATCGTGAAGATCATGAGGATGTGGGCGATTATGATAAAGAAGATGATGAGGAGCATGTCTCTTTCCCAAAAATTAAGAAATACAAATTTAGCAAACAAACTGTTGTTCAAAAATTAGTTGTTGTTCAAGCTATAGAAGCACCATAAATTAGTCATAGTAATAATACTGACAAAGTAAAAGGGAAAAAAGACGAGGTGGAAAAAAGGAGAAAAGCAAACAATCCTCCTACTACTCTTGTCCTGTTGACGATGATGGTGATGGTTGAACAAATATTAATGTGGCACAAGTTTAAGTTACTACTAAGGTAGCAGGAGGTACAAGTAGTGGTAGTTCTAGAGTACTGAAAGTGTCCATCCCATTTGGTTCAATATGGTTGCATGTGATAAACAGTGAGTTTAATTCTATACCTTTCAATTTCTTTGGGGTGATTTTTTTGATTTCTCTCTTTTTTACAGCAATTTTGATAAATTATTCTTTTTTTAAACATTTTTAAAAGCTTGAATAGTTTATTATTTATACTGATGTTTCACGATCTGTAATTTCTTATGGTTTTTTTATGTTATTTCCAATGCTTTTCCGAAATCTCACCAAGCACAAGGTTATTGAGGAGGTCTCTCTATCTTCGTGGTCGGTAGAGGTAAAGTTGCCAACATTATAGATGCAATTTTTATATTGAAGTGACACAGACATGCAATGCATGTATCCAAAACTGGTAATAATATAGATATAGAGTATTATTATTATTTAAGTACATACTAGCCAAGGATCCTTTTTAGGTCCAATTATCCTACCAAATACTACAATCTCCCTCATTGACTCTCCAAATAATGGTAAGTCCATAGTGTAATATGAGGGTCTTCACTAAATTTCGAAAGGATGAAGTTTCATTGTATTATTCATGGTATTAGAAGCCACAAAAGGAAGAGTTGAGTTTCACAATTATTATTATCATGTACATAAAACTAATTTTGTTCACATCATTATTTTTTGTAATCCAATAAACCTTTTCACATATACTACTTATTCTAATAACAATCCAAAAAAATTCAAACTTCTTTAGTTTTTATGTTACTTCTTCACAAAACATGTCGTTTCCCCTTTTCCTATATGTCCTTCTTTGTTTGTTTGTTTGTTTTATTCTATACGCTAAATAAAGACTCAAGAAAACTAGGTACTTTTTTTTAAAAAAAAAATTGTCCTTATATGATTTTTTTTAATATAGAGTTTACATGCAAAGAATGGAATGTAAAGGTTTACAATTAAGAAAAAAATACTTAATTTGGCTTTCTTTTTGTGAGTTTTCTTTTTCAGCATATGAAGGAAGATGGGTAGTTTAATTAGACGGCAAGAGATGTTGAAGTGTTTTTTGACATGTGGAATTTGCAAAAAGCAATTGAAAAATGTCACCATTATTGTAGAATTAAAGGTGTCATAGATGTGAAAATTTCTTTTTGAAACAAATTTGGGGTTTTTTTATTTTTGTTTAACGTGATAAACACATGCAATGCATGACTGCAATCTTCCTAATTGACTCTCCAAATGGGAGTAGTCCAGAATGTTTCTTGTAGTACTACAAGGGGAAGAGGAAGGGGGAGAGGGCAGAGAAGAAGAAGAGGCAATTCACTAAATGACGCTAATGATGTTTGATTTCAAGATTCATTTAAATTAATTTAATGATGTTGTTGATCTGAATAATAAAGATATGTAGCAAGGAAGTTCAATGATTTCTCTTCTTTCGGGCGAAGAGGTATTCAACGTAACAATAGGTGCAATTGAAATCTACTTTAAGTTATTTAGTGGAGTAAATCTTGAATAAGGCAAACTAATTTCATCCATATTCACAATTTTTTTTGCTTGGATTAGAATATCTTGAAAATTCTCCACCATGTAAATACTTGCAAAATTAACAGATAAATTAGCCAAAACAGAGCCAATGTGTTGCTTTCCCTTAGAGTGGGTTTCAAGAGGATAGGAAGTGTCACCCAGTGAAATTACCAAAATATCCTTAGATGAGAGAATGCTTGCATAATGCATCTTCCCAAAGTATTTTGGCAAATTCAAGGCTGGAATTGTGATCAGCATGAACAATTGTGTAGAAAAATAATCTTGGTTGAATTTTAGAACAACCGGAAGAAAAAATAATTGTTCGAGGCAAAGATACGATTTCAAAAATGTGCGAAACACTAGTCTAAGAGGATGAGAAAAAATTCTAGAGATTCAAATGATTAGAGAAGAAACCTATGCAAATTGATTGTCAAACTTTGTTCTAGGTATGTAAGGCCACCAAAAGCATTGGAATGAGTTCATCCACTTTTTCTTTTGTTCACATGATTTGAATTGGAGTGTAGGAATTGATTAGTGAAATCCCCTAATCCTAATCTTAGAGTTATGTTCAGTTATGACTGAATTTTCATACATCTGAACAAATTGATGAGTTGCGTGTTGATTTTATGAAGTTGGAACATTAACTCATGCTTATGAACCCTAAATTATAATATTCTATGCAATCCTTGTTGCATTAACTGAATTGAGATCATAATTGTGAATGTATAAGTTGAGTAATATGAGTATGAGGAGCATATAACATGTATATGTATATAATGTACATCTTACATATTTTTATGTGATGAGCATGGTTGATCGGAGTCTAAATGAATGTTTGGCTTAGAGTCTTGAATGATTAATAAGTCCCAATATCATGCATAATTAATGGTCCTAATTAGTTGATTTGTTGAGAGAATTGATAGAGTTTGATTAGCGTAAATATAAAGATCAGACTGAGTTGATTGACATGAGTATATTGGGTCACTAGGAGTAGTATTGAGCACCATAATGCGTACAAGTAAATATACCTAAAACCCATTAACTACGTTATCAATGTAGGATAGGTGTTATGCATCTTATGTCCCAAAAATATGGACATTTATTTTGGATCCATATTGCTTTGATCATCCCTTTCCTTTGCATGTATTAGATAAAGCAACAATAGTGCAAATATTATATCATCACCAGCTCATATATTGTGGTTCTCAGTTAGAAAAGCTCCCAGTTTATACATAACTTATTTAATTTAGTTGCATGCTAGAGTTTCTTTTAGGAGCATTGTTCTACTATACCAATCTTCCATCCTTTATTGAGTTGATTCATGGATTGTTAAGTTGATTTTGTTGATTTGTATCTAAGCCTGACTTGTTTCCTTATCAATCTTATATACCACTATATTGAATATAGTTACGTCCATTGGAGTTTGCAGCAATTACAAATGATAGGGGCTTTCAGCAATGCATCATTGAAGTCTAGAATGTTGTTTCTAGATTTGGTGAGCCCTAAGGAGCCTTCTTCTTTCTTTTATTAAGTATTATAAGTATTTCATTTTTAGGTACCTTGGGACTTATCTTGGAACCTCCAAGATTGTATAGAGGATTCATAGACATTGGGTGGAGATAGTTGATCATTATTTATTTTTCAAATTTTATTCATTGGACTCTATTATTGAAAGATACTTATTTATCTAAACTGATAGCTTTTCTTGAGCATTCTTCCATTGTTGAGTATGATGTGATGATGAGGCCAAGTGGTTCTCTTGGGAAATTAGCAATGGTTCTTCAAGTGTCGGTCACTCCACGGGTACCTTCCTGGGTATGACAAAATTGATATCAGAGCACATAGTTCAAGAGTCCTAGGGAGTCTACGAAGCCGTGTCTAGCAAATTCTTCTTATAGGTGTGTTGTGCACCACACTATATAAGCAAGAGGCTGTAGGATATTAGGAATAGTTACCTATAAGGACGCAGACTTGGTATGACCACAATGGAGCATGGAAATTTGGTTCCAAAAAAGTTTTGGACCAAGGTAATGCACCATGTGAGTCCTCACTGTCTGTGTGAGGTCACATAGCCTGTGTGGAGCCTCCAAAGAGTGGACCTTCGCCTTTGGAGGATTTTGGTCCTTAAACGTGGTGTTTTAAACTAAGGCACACCACAGTTGGACTACTCATAGTCCGTGTGACACTTCACAGACTGTGTGGTAGGCCTTGTGGTGTCCTTGGCTTGAAATCCCACAATGTTTGGACCAAAAAGGGTCACACGACCAAGTTCATGGCTTGTGTGGGGTGTTACGGCCCATATGGCCACCTGCAAGCCTTCCGAAGTAAAATGTTTGTAAGTATGGAATCACCATCTCATAACGTGATCATGGAAATTTTCGAAGGAGAAGGGTATGGGTAGTGTAACAGCCTATGTGACACTAAACAGCCCGTATGGCCTACCATGAAGGTTACTTTGTTGAAAAATTCTAAGTATGAGATCTTCAAGCGCAATCTAAGTTCACTTTCAAGCCCTCAGTTCAAGATTATTTATGTTGTTTAAGGCCATCATAGGTCTCCTACATCAAGCCAAGTCCAATGGAATTCCATTGGCTATATTTTTCACAAGTACCGATAAAAGGATGAACTTTAAATCGTATCTCTTAGCACAAAATAAACTGGGTGGGCCATGACCTATCCAATTGAAGCTCTTTTAATTACCTTTCCAACGCATTCAGTTTCACCTCATTCCGAGTTCGAAGCAAGAAGTTATGCCCTTTTTCGTTGAATTTATCTGGGCTAGATGGGGAGCCTTCACGGACCCTGAAGAGCTTACGACCAGTGAAGCTAGCCGTGAGAAGTTTCGGGTAAAATTTAAAGGTGCATTTTGTTTAGGTGTTTCTGATATTTTTATCTATCCCCAAGTCTTTTTAAGAACTTTAAACCCCCCTTACATTCCTAAACCTCTCCTACACTAACTCTAAACCTTCATTCAAGACTAACCGTTAGTCTCTAGAATCAAACTCTCTCAACCTCTAAGAACTCCTGTGTATTGAGAACTCGAAAATCAAGGAAAGCTCATTTCTTCTCCAAATTTCTCTTAAAACTCCTTCATTTATCAAGGTATGTGGATTTTGATCCTTAGTTCCTTCCAATCAAGGAGACCCAAACTCTTTTCAAGCAAATTTTCATGAATTTATACTTACTTTAAATATGGGTGGGTTGTACTTTATTTATGATTTTAAGTTACTTTAAACCCTATTATGATTGTTTAAATTAAAGTTTTATGAAGATATGAATGTGCATGTCCTCTTCAAATATTGATTTATGCATGGGTAGTCTATATTTTGTTTTAAATATGAATTTTACTTATGTTTTTACTTGAATCTGATAATGTATTGTTGAATTTAGTTTGAACCTATACTATCCATGTCATTCTCATCTCATTCATAACATATACATTCATGAACAATGAATTTTATGAAAGGTGTGAAGTGGGTTAATCCCAATTATTTGTATATATAATATTTTTGATAAGATATTGGTTATGACAAGAATGTGATTATATATATGTCTATGATTATGGCTTATTGACCATCTTGGGTGCTTGCACCATTTTGTATATAAGAATGAACTATTCCTACGCATGATTGTTATGAATTATGAACTAGGATTTGGCATTTGAGCTTAAGCACGAAATATTATGAAAGGTGTTTCATTTTTGAGCCCAAATGTGTCTTTAATAGATTTGAAATAACTATTGCATCTTTGGAAACTATGTATATGTATAAGTATTCTTGCGGGATGATGACCTAGCACTGATGGATTAACGGTACCCTCCATTTTCTTGAACTATGTGCCTAACATATATTAGAACCCTATCCGAAATGGGATGTGTTCCCATAAGGAAGGTTGTTTCACACGAAATGGGTGTTGTTCCCATAAGGTGAAGTATAATATGATATGATATTATACAGAAATCCTATCTGCAGTGGGATGTGTTCCCATAAGGAAGGTTACTTTATACGAAATGGGTATTGTTCCTGTAAAGTGAAGTATGGGTTACCTTTTGCAAGTAGACCACCTATTTACCAGTGAGGGGTTTTCATCAGAATTCCAAGTAATAGCTTGCTTGGTCTTATTCACGTCGGTGGAGGTCACATCACTACTACATATGAGAATTTTACATTTCATGCATAATGGACTTCATGGCATATTGTGTACCACTCTTCTTTGGATATCTGATTCTTTCTATTATTTTCTCTTGTCATCTAACATCGTAGTTCAGGTTTTGGTAAGTCATATGCATAGCGTGACTACATAATTGAAACATTCAGATGTACTGACACATACTTTTGCCTACGTGATCTAACCATTTAGGGACTGGAGATTACCTCTATCCAACGCTTGATGCTAGATCAGATTTGAGACAATTGTTGTGGTGAGTCCTAGCTTACAAGGACAAGCCACCATTCCTCTATCTATGTTGCTTCCATTTGTGTTATTTCCTTTGAGGGTGAGCCCCAGACATGTCTTGGCCCCCATCCTATCTTAGGACTAAAGGGATTGTTGGACTTCTTATAGACTCTTATACATTTGTGTGCTGTGTTGTATTCAGGATTTTTGTTATGGATATGGCTATCAATTGGATATCGTTAGGTGGGTTGTTTATGAGAATTATGATATGATTATGTGTATGATGTGAAACATTCTCAGTCTCGAATCTCCCCCATAGAGTAAGTCATACTTACCCACCCCTTAGTCTTTATGTGCTATGTGAATTCGTGCTACTCCCTTTCCCTATGATATCCCCATAGCATAAATCCTACTTTTCCATCCCAAAAAACTATGTGTTTACTATTTGTATATGCTTCCGAACTGATGATATGAATATGGATTCTTTGAGGCATGTTTGGGGACTCTCCGGTTCCATTTACCATGTCACTTCTACACCCTAGGTCTGGGTCATAACATTATCGTTCTTTTGTATTTTGGGTTTGTTAGAGTTTAATTGTATTAAAGTATCTATCTGATTCGTGCATTACATGTTTGCAAATCATGCGTCCAAAGTTTATCTCCACCTAAGGAGATGCTTCAGCCTCTAAAAATGAGAATCTCTCACCAGAGGTCCCTACTTTGATGGAGATGAGAGGTCGAGGTAGACCTGCTTGAGCCACTAGGATTCCATAGGTACATGCTACTTCAGCTGCTTCAGCAATAGAGACTGATTTCGGAGGAGCAATCACCATGCTCACTTAGCTTGTAGCCATCCAGAGTGGGAATCGGAGTTAACAGGCTCTTAGTTCCAGTTCCCAAGAGCTGACTGCTACAACTGGACTTAGGAATATCTTGAGGATGAACCCACCAGTATTAATGAGGTCAAAGGTTGAGGAAGACCCATATAAATTCATTGATAAGATGTGGAAGGTTCTGAAAGTGATGTATGTGACTGAGACTAAGAGAGTTGAACTAGCTTCCTATGAGCTTAAGGATATGGTAAACGTTTGGTATAACCAAGGTGAAGAGGGTCTTCCTTGATCACTTCTTTCCTCAAAAGTTGAGGGAGGCTAAGATTGAATAGTTTGAGAACCAAAAATAAGAAGGGTTGACAGCTAAAAAGTACATTCTCATGTTCATCCAACTGTCCAGGCATGCTCCGGAGATGGTCCAAGACAAGAGAGCCAGAATGAGAAAGTTCAGAACTGGCTCTTGTAAACATGTGAACAAAGAATGTAAAGTAACTATGCTGATCCCAAGCATGGACATCTCTAGAGTCATGGTGTATGCCTAACAACGTGAGGAAGCAAAGAAGAGGGATAAAGAAGAGAATTTGAGTAAGAAGGCTAAATTAAAAGGGCCTGACCCTAGTTTCTCTTTGAGTAAGAAGGCTAAATTAAAAGGGCCTGAGCCTGGCCAATCCAAGAAGAATAAGTGAGATAAGTCCTACTTTTGAAAAAGACCTCCATGTCCCTACTATATTCAGTGAGTGCACTTTCTTCAAATAATAGGTATGATTAGACGTCCTAAGGTCAACAGAACCTCAGGACAGGGTCCCAAGTCACAGGCTAGTGTGACCCTGGGTTGGAGAGGAAAGCCACCCGTGGAAGATGTTGAAGGATGCATCTGGGAGAGTGTAGAGAGGGATAAAATGGTTGCTATAAGTGTGGAGGAGTGGATCACTCTCAGAAGGAGTCTCCGATGTGGTCGAATAAGGCCCAACCTTCTACTACAACACCATCAACCAATGGTAATCAGAATGGTGTTGCACTAGGGGAAGGTAGTACAATAAACTATTTGTATGCGATAGGGAATCGACAGGCCCAAGAGATACACTAGATATTGTGACTGCTATGCTTTGAGGCATTACTTTTGACTGTTATGCTTTGCTTTATCGGGTTGAGACCCTATCAATTGTGACACCCTATGTGGAAGATAGATTTGAGATTCTTTCTGAGTGTTTACTTAAAAATTTTTTTGTTTGAGTCTATTCTAGTCGAGGGAGTTTATAGAGATAGTATAGTATTTGTCCATCATAGGGATACCTTTGTGGAATTTATAGAGTTGGAGATGATTGATTTTGATGTGATCCTTGGCATAGATTGGCTTTACGCCTACTATGCCTCAATTAATTGTAGGACCCAAACTGTTAAGTTTCAATTCCTAAATGAACTAGTCCTAGAGTGGAAAAAAATTGGTTTCACCTAAAGGTAAGTTTATTTCCTACCTTTGGGCCAGAAAGTTAATTTCTAAGAGATATGTCTATCACCTCATGTAAGTTAAGTCTGACGATGTTTAGCTTCCTACCCTTGAGTTAGTCCCGATTGTGAATGAATTTCCTAAAGTGTTTCTTATGAATTTGCTTAGAGTCCCTCTTGATAGGGAGACAGATTTTGAGGTTGATGTTCTCCCTAATACTCATGATATCTCTATTCCACCTTATAGTATGGCCCCTACTGAGTTGAAAGAGTTAAAAGAGAAACTGAAATATTTGCTAGAGAAGGGCTTTATTAGGGTGAGCATTTCTCCTTGGGATGCTTTTGTCATATTTATGTGAAAGAAAGATTGGTCTCTCAGAATGTGTATTGACTATCACTAGTTGAATAAAGTAATAGTCAAAAATAAGTATCCCTCTTAAGGATAAATGATTTATTTGACCAACTTCATGGCACCGTTGTTGTCTCCAAGATAGACTTAAGATCAGGCTATCACCAGTTGAAAGTGAGAGAATGTGACATCCCAAAGACAGTTTTTTGAACTTGATATGATCATATTGAGTTTTTGGTAATGTCCTTTGGGTTGACAAATGAACCTACAACCTTCATGGAACAAATGAATAGAGTATTCAAATAGTACCTTGATATGTTTGTGATTGTGTTTATCGACGACGTTTTGGTGTATTCTAAAGATGAGGAGGAGCATGAAAATCACCTTAGAATCGCTCTACGGACCCTCAAGGAAAATGAGCAATATGAAAAATTTTCAAAGTGTGAATTTTTATACAAGTTTATGGCTTTTCTAGGACATATTGTCTTTGGCGATGGCATTCGAGTGGACACTCAAAAGATTGAGGCGATTAAGAACTGGCCCAGACCCATAAATCCAAGTGACATAAGATGTTTCTTGAGTTTGGCAGGTTACTACAATAGATTTGATGGTGGGTTTTCTTCTATATCCTCACCATTAACTAGAATGACTTAGAAAAAGGTGAAATTTCAATAGTCTGATGAATGTTAGAAGAGCTTCCAAGAGTTCAAAACAAGTTGACTTCTGCAACAGTTTTGATCTTGCCTAATAGAGAGAGGATTTTGCAATATATTGTGATGTATCTACAGTTGCATTGAGTTGTGTTGATACAGAGAGGAAAAGTGATAGCTTATGCTTACCTTAATGTTCATGAGAGTAATTATCCGATTCATGATCTTGAGTTAGAAGTTGTTATGTTTTCCCTCAGGATTTGGATCCACTTTTTATATGGAGCACATGTTGATGTCTCCACAGACCATAAAGCCTACAATATGTCTTCACCCAAAAGGAGCTTAATTTTAGGCAGAGAAGATGACATGAAATGCTCAAGGACTATAACATTAGTATCCCCTACCACCCACGTAAAGCTAACATAGTTGTTGATACTTTTAGCAAGTTATCCATGGGCAATACCTTCCACGTCGAATAGGGGAAAGAGAAGATAGTCAAAGAGGTTCATATGCTGGTATGATTGAGAGTTTAATTGGATGAATCTCGTGATGTCACAACCCAAGCCTAGGGCCTAGATGTGACACAGCGAATGGGAAACCTGAAAGAACCCTAAATAAGACTCTTAGCATATCAGTTACACATCCTTGTTGCGGAAGCAAAACATCAAGAACAAGAGACATAAAGAAGGGAAATGGGACTAAGGAAAGTTTTGGATAACCATAAAACATCCAAGAGTCAAGATCATAGCAAAATTTAACATCAGTTGTTCCAACAACACCTCTACCATAGACTAGGCATGGGCCAAGACACTCTTCGGGCTCAACCCCATAATATCAAACGTTCAACATAAAGAGATAAAAAAAGCAAGAGTAGCATAGTTAGTGTCCCCAAACTAGAGGACTTACCAAAGCTTATCTTCAAGATGCCAAAACTATCCACGTGGGGGATGATCATGAGAAACTCCGGTTCTTACATGGTAACATCATGTAGGGATAGAGTATGCATTAGTACGTTTGAATGTACTAAATATGTAGAATGCAATGTAACAAGACATAAACCAATATAGTTAAAATGCATAATCATGGGCAATGGATGCATATAATATCAGTATAGCATACATGATAAAAGCTTGTGGTAAAACATGCTTGTAAAACATATAACTTGCAAATACAGTTTACATGTATAGGAAGAGACCATATTCACATAGCCCAAGTAAGCTTTACTTGAACTCCAAGGCATCCTACCCCCTTGGAAGGTGATTGAGGTACATACCCCTCAACATGGTAGATGGGCATGTCACCCCCCCCATCATAGTGGTCAAGGTACATACCCCTTAATAAGGTAGATGGGTGTGTCACCCGCCATCAAAGTGGTCAAGGTATGTATCCCTCAACAAGGTAGATGGGCATGTCACCCCCCATCAAAGTGGTCAAGGTATATACCCCTCAAAAAGGTAGATGGGCATGTTCCCCCCCCCCCTATAAAAGTGGTTGAGGTATGTCACTCCCTTAACAAGGTAACTGGACATGTCACCCCCAACAGGATGTGGTCAACTTGAAACACTATAGATACTTTTAACGAACTCAGCAGATACATTCCCTTAATCATCATAGAGTCACTTGGCTTGTAAATTATACAATCGATCATCAATAACTCAAGAATTCATGTCAAGACATTTTATCAAATACTTGGCGGGTGTGAAATGCTAGTTCAGAATCATGCAATTCAAGAGTGAAATTATGTGAGAAAACTCAACGTAAATCGACCCACCAACACATAGTAAAACCCTCATGCAAGATAGCTTGAAATACCTCATCAAACCTCATAATTGATTATAGTTTCATAGCTCAAAACATCCATAGTTATAATAGACAAAACATCTCATAGTATAAGCTTGAAATGGGTAGACATGTGTTTACAATCATCATTTCACAAAACACCAACATAGTTTATAATCATAATACATAATAACTAATACCCATAAGTAATACAAATTGAAAACGTGCTATTTTCATAAAAAGAAAGGTTGGGCACCATGGGTGAAAGGACCCAATGGTTGAAACTCACATACCTCAAATTTTGAGATTTCCTTGATGTTGATTTGAATGAGATCCAAGATCTGGAATTAAGCTTGAGACACTTGAATTTGGATGAAATATTTGGATGGGTGTTAGAGAGGGATTTGAGAGAGTTTTTGAGTTATATAGAGTTGAAAAATGGCTAAGTATAGGTGTTTTTACGCATAAAAGGGCATGGGGCCAAGACCCCAATACCTTAGGGACAAAACAAAAAAATGAAGGAACTGCAAACACACCTCCGCAATGGGTCTGCATCACAGACCCCTACTGGAAATTGAAAATTTGGCGAAAATGAAATTTCACTATGGGTTCTCTAAAATTTTGTTTATACACATTCCCTACTAAATTTTGTCAACTGATGAAGAATATAAATGTAGTTTTTTTTATATCATGAACAGATTTTAAAATATATAGAAATTATGATTATGGGCATTTCTGAAGCACATTTTTGGGGCATTTCAATACCTCCCCTTTGGGAACATCCGTCACCGAATGTCAAAGAAGCGTATATGATAGAAGTAATCATGAAGATTTTAGCCCGATATATGACTGCAAAAAATACATTTAAACATCATTTCAAAAACTTCAACATGAATGTCAAAATCACTATAAACTTGTCAACATAAACATGAATGCATGCAAATAACATAAGGGCTGAAACTTAAGACTTAAAATCATAGAGGGTAACTTAAATTAGTATCTTAGCCTTGAGTAGAGTGGAGAAGATATGGATATCACTTTCTAATGTCTGCCTTGGCTTCCCATGTGGCACTTTCAACTTATTGGTTTCTCCAATGAACCCTAACGGATGCTACATCCTTGTTTCTCAACCTCTTCACTTTTCTATCCAAGATTTCTACTGAAACCTTGTATAAGTCAAATTATCTTCCACAACACCTATAACATCCAAAGGTACAATAGCCCTTAGGTCACCCACACACTTTCTCAACATGGACACTTGGAAGACCGGATCAATCATATCCATTTCAATGGGCAGCTCCAACTCATAGGCCACCTTACCAATCCTCCTCAACACTCTATAAGGACCCAGAAACCTTAGCCTAAATTTACCCTTCTTACCAAAATAGAGTACACCCTTCATGGGTGAGACATTCAAGTAAACCCAATCATCAAACTTAAATTCAAGATCACTCCTTCTTACATCGGAAGATGACTTTTGTCTACTTTGGTCCATTTTCAATCTCTCCCTTATCAACCTCATCATTTCCAAGGCTTTTATGACCAAATATGGACTTAGCAAAGCCATTTCCCCCACTTCAAACCATCCAATAGGGGATCTACAATGCCTACTATAAAGAGCTTCAAAAGGAGCCGCATCAATATCTAAGTAGTAGCTATTGTTGTAAGCAAATTCACTGAGTGGAAGATGTTCAACCCAACTAACCTTAAACTCCAAAAACACAATCTCTAAGCATATACTAAATGATTTGGATAGCTCACTCGGCTTGGCCATCCATTTGAGGATGAAGGGTCATGCTAAGTTTTACCTTGGTACCAAGACCTCTTTGGAAAGACCTCCAAAAGTGAGAAGTGAATTGAGCACCACGATCCGAAATCATAGACAAAGGCACCCCATGCAATCTAACCACCTCATGAATGTACAATTTGGCATAATCTTCGGTACCATAAGTCTTTTTGACAGGTAAAAAGTGAGATAACTTTGTCATTCTATCAACCACAACCCAAATAGAATCAAAATGCTTCGTAGTCTTGGGCAACCTAACAACAAAATCAATGTTGATTTCCTCCCACTTCCTGATAAGAATCTCTATATCTTGGGCTAGGCCACCCGGCCTTTGATGTTCGACTTACACTTGTTGGCAATTGTGACATCTGGATATGAACTTGGCAATATCTTTCTTCATACCACCCCATCAATACACCTCTCTCAAATCTCTATACTTCTTTGTAGAACTAGGGTGAATAGAAAAGGATGATTTATGAGCCTTACCTAAAATCGACTTCCTCAAGTCATTAACATTCGGCACTATCTCCTCCTTGGGGAAAAACGTCCACTTTACCATCTCTCACCAAGACCTTCAAATTTGAAAAGCCAGGGTCAAGATCTTATTCTGCCTTTACCTCCTCAACTAAAGAAGATTTAGAACCGTCAATAATCACTGTACGACTATTGTCAATTTCCTCCAACCTAACCCCCAATCTAGCTAACCGATGACCTTCTTTAGCCACCTCTTTGCTACCATCATCAACATGTGCTAGACTACCCATAGACACCCTACTTAGAGAATCGCCACAACATTAGCTTTGCTAGGATGATAATGCACACTCATATCATAATCTTTAAAGAGCTCTAACCATCTTCTTTGTCTTAAGTTAAGATCCTTTTAGGTGAACACATATTGGAGACTCTTATGATCGGTGAACACATCCCTATAAAAGTAGTGACGCCAAATTTTCAAGGAAAATACCAACAGCCGCCAATTTAAGATCTTGGATGGGATAATTCCTCTCATGTACCTTAAGTTCTCTAGAGGCATATGCTATCACCTTACCATTTTGCATCAAAACACAATCCAAACAAATTCTGGAGGCATTACAATACACAACAAACCCATCCAACCCTTATGGTAGGGATAAGATAGGAGCGGAGACAAGCTTATCCTTCAATGTTTGGAAACCCTTCTCATATTCATTAGTCCACACAAATTTTCCCTTATTTTGGGTCAACATAGTAATAGGAGAAGTAGTAGAAGAGAAGCCATTTACAAACCTCTGGTAATAACTCGCCAAACCCAGGAAACTCCTAATGTCTGATGGAGTCAAAGGTTTAGGACAATTTTAGATCACCTACATCTTCTTAGGGTCCACCTTAATACCATCACTCGACACCATATGCCTTAAAAAAGCAACCTTTTTCAACCAAAACTCAAATTTTTCATATTTGGCATACAACCTCTCCTCCTTTAAGATTTGCAACACCACCCTTAAGTGATTCATATTCTCCTCCTCACTATGGGAATAAATAAAGATATCATCAATAAAAATCGCCACTAGCAAGTCAAGGTAGTGTTTGAAGACCTTATTCATAAGATCCATGAATCTATTCGGTGGATTAGTCAACCCGAAGCACATACCACAAACTTAAAGTGCCCATACCTAGTTCGGAAAGTCGTCTTGGGAATGTCAGACTCCCTCACTTTCACTTGGTGATACTCGGACCGAAGATCAATCTTATATGAATTACTAGCCCCTTGAAGTTGGTTGAAAAGATTATCAATCCATAGTAGAGGGTACTTATTCTTTATGGTGACTCTATTAAGTTACCGATAATCAATGCACATTCTAAGAGAACCACCCTACTTCTTTGTAAATAACACTAGTGCACCTCAAGGGACTTACTAGGCCTTATAAAACCCTTCTCCAACATATCTCTCAATTGTTCCTTCAACTCCGCAGGGCTATACGCTAAGGGGGAATAGAAACGTGTTGAGTGTCGAGAAGGAGGTCTATACCAAAATCTATTTCCCTTTCGAAAGGAACACCAGGAAGCTCATCGGGAAAGACATCAAGGAACTCATTAACTATCGGTACTGACTCTATATGAAAGACTTTGGTCTCAACATCCCTAACAATCACAAGATGATAGAAACAACCCTTAGAAATTAACT
The DNA here is from genome assembly GCA_011800125.2 of Solanum clarkiae. NCBI lineage: Eukaryota > Viridiplantae > Streptophyta > Magnoliopsida > Solanales > Solanaceae > Solanum > Solanum clarkiae. Next base: position 36,481 of record JAABOM020060358.1, read on the forward strand.
TTTGTGCTTTAAGACAAGAAATGAATCTATCCTTGACAACCACATTACAACTTTCTCACTCTAGGATGGGCTCATTAGGAAATTGGAATTGGACCCCACAGGTTCTATAATCAATAGAAGCATAGTGTGAATGCAACCAATCCATCCAAAGAATGACATCAAAATCTACCATATCTAACTCAACAAAATCACAAGGCAAGATTTTATGTAATATGAATACAGGACAATTTCTATAGATTCTTCTAGCAACAATAGACTCACCAATGAAGGTAGACACTTCATAAGGTTCACATAACAATTTAGGACTAACATGGACCTCTTTGGCCAGAAAAGCAGTAATAAAAGAAAGAGTGGCACCCGAGTCTATCAAAACATACACATTGAAATCAAAAACATTTAACATATAGGTGATGACATCATGCACCTCATATACCCCTTATCTCCCTTGAAGAGCGTAGAACCTATTTTTCCTTGGAGAATCCCCTTGTTGGCCTCTTCTTCCCTTTGGATTCATATTTGCACCTTGGCCTTATCGACGACCATCTTTACCCTTGTATTGATTATGAGGACAATCCGTCACCTTATGACCTACTTCATCACAACCATAACAAGCAATAGTGTGCTTCAAACATGGGCCACTAATGATTCTACCACACCTTTATCCTATAGGGTTGTCATTAGAAAACCTTCTATTAGGAGCATTGGAAGGCCCTTGGGTTGGAGGCTTGTGGCCTTGAGAAAATCGGCCACCTTTGGAATTTCAGAATGCACCTTCAAGATGGGCCCTCTTGGCTGCACCACTGCTTCTCTTTCTCGACTTTTCCCCCCTCTAGTTTTTTGGCATGAGTCATGAGGTGGGACAAGTCCATATCACCTATCAACATGGCAATACGACATTCCTCATTCACCAAGTCAGACATACCTGACACAAATTTGTTCATCCTAGAGCTCGGCTCGATAACCAATTGTGGGGCATATTTGGAGAGTTGGTTGAAATTGAGGGCATACTCCCTCACACTCATAGACCCTTGCTTTAGATTCATAAATTGCATCATTTTCGCCTCCCTAAGCTCAATAGGAAAGAAACAGTTTCAAATTCCTCTTTGAATTATAGCATCACCATTCCCCTTCTCCGTCTTCTATTGAGTGTACCATATTTGTGCCACCCCTTTGAGTTTATAGGACACAAACTCCGCTTCCTCCTCCGAGTTAACCCCCATAACGGACAACATCTTATACACCTCACTAATGAATTCTTGAGGATCCTCATCCACCTAGGACCTATGGAAATTTGGTGGGTTCCTCCTAGTAAAATTCCTCACTCTAGAGGCCAGAGTAGAAGCATGAAGGACATGGTCCCCTTGGTTGATTTGGTTGGTCATAGCTTGAGTCAACATGGTAATAGCATCCCAAAACTCTTCATGAGCGACTCCCCCATCTTGAGGAGCTTGAGGAGTGGGAGGGGCCAAATACTCCTCGGGAGTACGAGCTTATCTTCCTCTTGGAAGCAGCATGATCTAGAATAATAAAGAACATTTGTTAGACGAAAAAGCCTTACCTTACTCCTAAAGCATTACATAGATCATAAAGAAGGAAAATGTTTCCTAAAATGACTCATAGCCTCTTACTCATAGTTGTGGTGTAATTCACAACCATGAACAAAACTCTAATCGATGCAGTGTGTTGGATCTCGAAGACCATTAACAACCTAGGTCTCTAATAACAAGTTTTTCAAAACCCAAGCCTAGGGCCTAGATGTGACATGGCGAATGAGGAACGCGAAGGAACCCCAAAGAATCCTCTTAGCATATCAATTACACATCCTTGGTCGCGAAAGCAAAACATCAACAACAAGAGACATAAAGAAGGGAAACGAGACAAAGTGAAGTTTTGGATAATAACAAAACATTCAAGAGTCAAGATCATAGCATAATTACATCAATTGTTCCAACAACACTTCTAGTATAGATTGGGCAAGGTCCAACAAACTTTTGTGCTCCGACACACTTTCTGGGATCACCTTCATGGTATCAAACGTTCAACATAAAGATATAACAAAATCAATAGTACCATACCTAGTGTTCCCGAATATGAGGACTCACCAAAGCTCATTTTCAAGATATCAAAACTAGCCATGTTGGGGATGATCGTTAGAAAGTCCATATCCTATATGGTACCATCATGTAGGCATACTGTATGCGTCAGTATGTTTGAATGTACTAAGTTTGTATAATACAATACAACAAGACATAAACCAATATAGTCAAAATGCATAATCATAAACAATATAGATATAATATCAATATGGCATGCATGAACGAAGCTTGTGGTAAAACATTCTTGTAAAATATATAACTTGCAAATATAGTTTACATGTGCAGGAAGATACCACATCCAAATAGCCCAAGAAAGATTTACTTGAACTCCAAGGCATGCCACCCCCTTGGAAGGTGATTAAGGTACATACCCGTCAACATGGTGGATGGGCATGTCACCCCCATCATAGTGGTCAAGGTACATACCCCTCAACAAGGTAGATAGGCATGTCAAACCTTATCAAAGTGGTTAAGGTATATACTCCTCAACAAGGTAGATGGGCATGTTACCCACCATCAAAGTGGCTGACACATATCACCCCTTCAACAAAGTGATTGGGCATGTCAGCCCCCAACAAGGTGTGGTCAACTTGCAACACTATAGATATTTTGAATGAATTCATACATATAGACATTCCTTTAGTCATCATAGAGACACTTGGCTTGTAAACCATACAATAGATCATCAATAACTCAAGAATTCATATCAAGACATTTTATCAAACACTTGGCGGGTGTGTAATGCTAGTTAAAAATCATGCAATTCAAGAGTGTGATCATGTGAGAAAACTCAATGTAAATCAACCCACCAACACATTGTAAAACCCTCAAGCAAGATAGCTTGAAATCCCTTATAAACCTCATAATAGATTATAGTTTCATAGCTTAAAACATGCACAGTCGCAAAAGACAAATCATTTTATAGTATAAGTTTGAAATAAGTAGACATGTGTTTCCAATCATCATTGCATCAAACCCTAATATAATTTATAATCATAATCCATAATAAGTAATATCTATAAGTGATACAACTTCAAAACATGCTATATTCATAAAAAGGAAGGTTGAGCACCATTGATGAAAACACCTAATGGTTGAAACTCATATAACTCAAATTTGGGGATTTCCTTGATATAGTTTTGAATAAGAACTTGAAGCTTGAATATTGTTGTTGAGATTTGGAATTAAGCTTGAGACACTTGATTTGGATGAAATATTTGGTTAAGTGTTAGAAAGGGTTTTGAGAGAGTTTTTGAGTGATATAGAGTTGAAAAATAGCTAAGTATATGCGTTTTTACACAGAAAACGGCATGGGCAAAGACCCCAATGCATTAGGACCATAAAAAAATCAAGGAAGTTTAAACATACCTCTGCGATACGTCTGCATCATGGAGGTATCGCAGACACCTACTGGAAATTGAAATTTTGGCAAAAATAAAATTTCGCTACGGGTCCTCTAAAATTGGGGTTATACCTATTTGCAACTCAAGTTTTCGCCTTGATCAAGAATATGAAGTCGGATTTTTCATATCACGCATGAATTTTAAGATATATGAAAATTATGATTATGGGCATTTTCGAAGCACATTTTTTGGGCGTTTCAGGTGAAGGTGGAATTCTTGTTCATAATGGGTCTATATAATATCTACTAGTAGAGGTAAAGGAGAAGCAAGATCAAGATCCTATCTTACTACAATTGAAGGCAGATATGTATATGCAGAAGGTGATCACTTTAGCCAAAGGGGGAGATGGAGTATTAAGGTATTAAGGTAGGTCATGTGTTCCAAATATTGATGGCATGCGAGAGAATAATTGTAGAAGCACACAACCCTAAGTATTTGATCTGTCCGGGCTCAACTAAGATGTACCATGACTTGAGAGAAGTCTATTGGTGGAGTGGGATGAAAATAGACATTGCCAAATTTGTTTCTAAGTGCTTAAATTGCCAACAAGTTAAGTTTGAGCATCAAAGGCCATTGGAGTAGTTCAGAACATTGAGATTCCAGAATACAAATGGAAGATGGTCATCATAGACTTTATCACAGGCTTACCAAGTTCCTGCAGATAGCATGGATTCGATTAGGGTGATAGTTGATAGGATCACAAAACATGTGCACTTTTTGGAAGTAAAGATGACTAACACTGAAGAAGATTATGCCCGATTATATATAAGAGAAATTATTAGACTGCATGGAGTCCCCTTTTCTATCATCTCTGATAGGGGAGATCAATTCACTGCTCAATTTTGGTGATCCTTCCAGAGAGGCTTGTGTTTGAAGGTGAGCCTTCACACTACCTTTCACCCCCAAAGGAATCCCAGGTGGAGGGCTCCATTCAAACCTTGGAGGATATGATGAGAACCTTCATCATTAACTTCAAAGGCAATTGTGATGACCATTTGCCTCTGATTGAGTTCTCCTACAATTATAGTTTCCATTCGAGTATTCAGTTGGCTCCATATGAGGTACTTTATTGGAGGAGATGTAGATGACTGTTTGGTTGGTTTGAGGTGGGTGAGACAGAGTTGATTGGACCAGACTTGGTACACCAAGCTATAGAGAAGGTGAAGATCATACTAGAGAGATTGACGACTACATAAAATCCACAGAAATGCTACACTGATGTTAGAAGAAGGGACTTAAACTTTGAAGTCTACGATTGGGTGTTTTTGAAAGTGTCACCTATGAAAGGTGTGATATGATTGGAAGAAGGGGAAGTTGCATCTGAGTTACATTGGTCCTTATCAAATTTTTAGTAGGTTGGGTGTGTAGCTTATGAATTGGAGCAATCACAAGATCTACCAGTCATCCATCTAGTCTCACATTTCTATGCTTAAGAAGATTTTGAGAGACCCGTTGAAATGACCCCAAACAGTGCCCGAAAATGTGCCTCGGAAGTATCTGGAATCATAATTTATATATATCTCAAAATCCATGCGTAATATCGAAAATCCAACTTCATATTCTTGATCAGGAGCTCAAATTGAGTAGGTAATGGGTCTAATCCTGATTTAAGAGCAACTGTATCAAAATTTGGAAATCACAAAATGCAATTTCCAGAGAGATTTCCATGCCCCTGGCGCAATGTGCCAAGGGCGTTCTGCAGTGTATTTTGTACCCTATTTTTTTCTATCTCGGTCTAAGACTTTTAGGTCTTGGGTGAAGTGTTCCCGAACATGCAAATACCTATACTTATACATATTTCACACTCATATCATTCAAAAGATTCTCCAACACTCACTCAAACACTTAGCCAAATATTTCACTCCTAATTTCAAGTCCCAAAATGCATCCGTATCTTAAGGTTCTTATTTAAGCATCAAGTCTCCATTTCTAAACTGCTTCATAGATTTTCCAAAGTCAAGGTATGTGTGTTTCAACAATTGGGTTATTTCACCTACGGTGCCCAAGCTTCCTTTTAACCAAAAATACATGTTTCTATGTTGATTTTACAAATTGAGTTTTTTAATATGAACTTGACTATGAACTATGTTAAAGCTTCATGAAGTTGTGAATGTTTTGATACGATTTGAGCTATGAATCTAAGATCTATTGTGAGATTTGATGAAGTCTTTTGGTGTATATTGCTTGAGGGAATTAACAAGTATTGATTGATGGTTTAACATTGGACTTCCTTGCATGAGTTTATCCCTAAATTGCATGGGTTCATACTAGCACTAAATACCCGCGAAGTATTTGATAAAATGTTCGGCTATGGTTGCTTGAGAAATTTAGGTCCAATGCATGTCTTATGAGTTGAATGACTATATGATGATGAAAGAAATGTATGTATATGATATCTTTTTATATTGTGTTGGAAATTTACCATAACCATATTGGAGGGTTTGTACCCTGGTCACCAAGGGTGGTAGGATGAGATGATCCACCAACAAAAGGGTGGTTGTACCTTGATAACTATGTCGAGGTGTTTGTACTTCAGTCCCCAAGGGTTATAGGATGAGATGATCCACCAACCGTGTCGGAGGATTTGTACCTTGATAACTATGTTGTGAGGTTTGTACCTCGATCACAAAGGATGGTAGGGTGAGATGATCCACCAATCAATTAATGGGGTTGGTACCTCAATCACCAAGGGTGGTAGGTGAAACGATCCACCAATATATGATGGTCTATTCTTACATATGTATTATGTTCTATATAAGCATGTTTTACTTAAGAATTGATCATGTATGTCATATTGTCATTACGCTATCTATTGCTTATCTTTATGCATTTTGACTATGATTCCTATCTCTTGTTGCATTGTATCCTACATACTTAGTACATTCAAATGTACTAATGCATACTCTATGCCTACATGACCATGTGGGAATCGGAGCACCACTTGATCATCCTCCTCCTCCATGTGGTTAGTATAATATCTCTCAAACTAGTAGGTGAGTCCTCTATTCTGGGGACATTGGTCAATTTTCTTGTGCTATGTATTGCTAGTCTCTTTCTTTGTTTTACACTTTGTCCCCCGCTATTATCTATGTAGTAGAGGTGTTGTTGGACATGCTATATATACATGCTATGAGCCTTGACTCTCTTGTTTCTTGATGTCTATGATATGAAAGTTTCCCCCCAGTCCCTTGTGCTTGTTTTTAGTCTTTTGTGTCATTTACTTGCTTTTGGTACCAAGGATGTGTGATGATATGTTAAGAGGCTTGCTTGGTGTCACACCCAAGTCCTGTTAGGGCGGACTGGCACCCATTGCCAATAAGGACCGGTTGAACCAACCTATATCTATGCGCTTCCTATACATACTATAAGGGGTTTCTGCATTTGACATGCCTTTAAGAAGATAAATAGTGATAACAAGCCAAAAGGAAATGTATATGACTAGGCGATTGGGGCCACGGTATTTAAAGTATGAGACATGACCACACTTTACTTTACATAGTCTACGAAGCCTCTAGATAAGAGAAAGTATCTGATAAGGGTCGATACAGGCCCTGCCTCAACTATCTGTACAATATAAGCATATAAGGTCTAGACATGCACAAAGCCCCGAAGCAACCTAGAGCTTGGCAACAATGGCTGGATATCCTGTACTCCTACTGGTGAGATCTACTAGAACCTGTACCTATAGCATGAAATGCAAGTCCCTCATAAGGAACGTCAGTGTGAGATAATGTACTGAGTATGTAAGGAAGAATATATTGTATATAAAGTAACAACTCAAATGAAACAATACACTGGTATAAGATTTGGGACCACTTTTGGTTATATTGAGGAATCATATACTTTATGTTCTTTATGTTACTTTATCTTTATTGTATAATTTGTGCATAGCTGTAAAAACAAATGACCAACTGATCAGTGGTAAATTGTATTGGGATCGTCCCTGGCTAGGTTATTGCTTAACCCCTTGGGCTACCACCCGTAATGAAATTTTTCCCTGTCTTGGTGATTCTTCCACCCCTCGAGAAATCGGGATAGTCCCTGGCTAGGTTCCTCCTTAGCTCCCTTGGGCTACCACCCATGATAGGATCGTCCCTAGCTAGGTGATTCTTCCACTCCTCGAGCTACCACCTATCAATAAACAATATGCTTTACCTTTAAGTTACCTTTGAGATGGTTCTTTTGGTGGTCACAAAATTAGAGCTGTAGGACTGTATATGTAGCATGTGACATGTAGGTAATCATACAAGACAATATGATAATGAAAAAAGAGTACGTTACACAAATAATAAAATGCATATGAAATGAAACAACTCGTGAACTTTATCTAGTGATAAGAACCCATGTAACTTGGTATACAAGCATGTATGTATATTTGAAAGTGACTATGTCATGTGAACATGTCAAAGAATGGAGAGATGATTAATAGCTATGTCGGAGTTGGCGAGCATCTTTATGTACCAAGGAGAGATCTATGTTTCATGCCAAGTGATATGAAATCAAGTAACCTTACATTACTCGTTGTATGACCTTGTTACCACCTGGAGATAACCTTTGCTTCCTCCAAATACTTATCTACAACATAGTAGGTGATAAAACTAGCATTAATAGCCAATAGATACACCTTGGCAGCCTAATCACACAACAAAACAACACACGGACAGCAACCAGGTATTTATAAACCCGAGCGTATTCTTCCAACCTCTATGTCTCTTATCTTATTTCCCAACACACATTCACATGTACACCTCATTACCAGCCTTTTTTAATGCCATAACATTCCCACAATAGCCCACAAAGCACGACACATAACAATTCCACACAATCTTAAAATGGACAGCGTAAAGTTACCTTCCTTCGCTAAATTTCAACGTTGACAACTCCAAACCCATTCCAACTCTAAATAAACTGTTCCAACAACATTTACACACATAAAATGACCTAAAACAGTCTTATAACAACACTTAAGAAGTTATAAGGGATGTGAGCTAATAGCCTTACATACAACAGCCGGCAAGTTCTAATCAACATGACGCTTAAGATAAGACGATAAAACGCGCTTGTTAAATGAAACCAAAATCAGGGCAGCAACCTTAGGGTAATATTTATAACTCAACCCATGTTAAGAAAACCAAGTTCTCTTCATAACACAACTCACAAACCATAGACAAATCACCAAAACAAACTCAAGTGTGCAATAATTTTCTACCCACGTGCTGTCCAACAATTTCAGCAAGCATAACTAGTATCCATTTCTTGTTTTTGCATGATGAAACTATATTAAATATACAACTATAATTAATTATATTTGTATTCAAGGTTTATAGGCTCATTAAGAACCCTAAAAGAGTCGTTTGGCTGCTTCACAAAGTTGAGAAAAGTTGAGAGGAAATTTAGAGAGCAAATCTATTTTTGTGTTGTCAAGTTGCGAAATGACTTTTGGGAGCTTCTTTGACCCATTTTTATGGTGTGATTTGGCTGAACTAATGATTCATTCTCAGCATTACTTCACTAAGGAGGTGATACAACTCCTTTTGCCTTTCATTTGGGCTTTTTGGGCTCCAAATTGGTTGGACTTAGGCTGTGTATTTTCAGCTTCCTTCTTCACTTGGGTTGGGCCCAAAGTATCCAAGAACTTGTGATGTATTAGGCCCATTTTAATATCCTCCTTGGGATGATCATATTATCCATTTATGATGCTAAAACATGGTCTAAATTTACACCCTTAACATGGATTTTATTCATAATCGAACTCGGACAAATTCGACGTCGAGCCTCATCTCCGTTTAACTAATAAATTTAAGCTAAACAAGTAGGTGATTCACTTTATTTTAAGGCCGTAATCTCCTCAATTCGACACAAAACATGTATACACTCAATCCTCTTAAGCGTTAGACGCACATATAGCCCATTAACATGAGATTCAAGCACTTTTAACAATTAGAGCTAATTTGACCAGACCATGCCATGTTTCATTTTTGTAGTACTAGTGTTGTAAGGTGTGGGGTGTTACATCCTCCCCCCTTAGGAACATTCATCCTCGAGTGTTAGCACAACTGGATAGCTTAACAAAGTTTAAACCTTTACTTACACAAACATTGGACAACACATTAACTATTCGATCACACGTACCTATTAGTGTCCCAATTATGCATATTTTACTTCCTCTTTAGCTTCAAATAAGTGAGGATATTTTAATTTCATCACGTCCTCGACGTCCCATGTGATTTCTTCTGCTTGCTGGTTCCTCCAAAGTACTTTAACTGAAGCTATTTCTTTATTACTTAGCTTCTTAACTTGATGATCTAGAATAGCAACAGGTAACTCTTCATAGGTGAGATCTTCTGTAACCTGCATATCCTCAATAGGAGTGATATGGGATGGGTCACCTATGCATTTTCGAAGCATTGAGACATGAAAAACTGAATGAACCATTGAAAGCTATTGGGGTAGCTTTAGTTCATATGCAACCTACCCGAACTTCTTAATAATCTGATATGGCCCTATGTAGCATGGACTCAGTTTTCCCTTTTTACAAAATCTCATCACCCCTTTCCTTGGGGACACCTTTAAAAATACCCAATTACCTACTGAAAATTCCAGTCCACTTCTCCTGGCATCCGCATATGATTTGTGTCGACTTTGGGCTTCTTCTAGTGCTGCTGTATCACCTTAACTTTTTCCATGGCTTGTTGTACTAGATCTGGCCCAAGTAAGGTGGTTTCACCTACTTTAGACCGTCTAATTGGCGATCTACATTTCCTCCCATACAAAGCTTCATAAGGTGCCATCTTGATACTCGCGTGGTAGCTATTGTAATAGGAAAACTCAGTAAGTCGAGACGGTCTACCCAAAT